>LGRX02033681.1:0-10191 GCA_001247695.2 Cymbomonas tetramitiformis | reverse complement strand
AAGGGGGCGACTGCCTACCTCAAGGGCGCGCATCCTGGGCTTGTCGTACAAGGGGGCGACTGCCTACCTCAAGGGCGCGCATCCTGGGCTTGTCGTGCAAGGGGCGACTGCCCGAAAGCGACTATACTCACATTGAGCGCTGAGACCTCCCAGACCCTCGGGGGCATGTAGTGGTAGCCCCATACGTCAACCTGCACATCACAGCAGTTGTGGGCTTGCCGTGTGCCCGCCCCTCCGAAGCCCGTGCGGCGGAGGTTCCACTGCACACAGCTGCCAGGGAGGCGCACTGGAGAAGGAATTGCACTATGGGGAAGTCCAGCCTTGCTAGCTGGTGTCCTTGTGGTGAATGTGTCGAGTGCGCTTTGATGAGGGAGGACTGTCTTGCGGCGGAGGAACCTCGGGGAACACGGTCAACGGGCGCTTCCACATAGTTCTGGCGTCAGTGTGTCATGATTTTGTTGCATGGTGCTCAGGGTATCCGCTTAAATGCCAGCGCCCTCGAGGACGCACCACACTGAGCTCTCTACATATGTGTTGACACACATTTGTTTTGCACATTTCTCATCTTAATGCATGCACATTGCAAGGGAGTAATGGAGATTGATTTCTTTTCCTCTTCAGGCTTGGGTCGTCTCCCTTCTGTGACTCAAGCGGTGTTTCCCGGATATCTCCGTGCTGTGACTCAGGCGGTGTTTCCCGGATTTCTCCGTGCTGTGACTCAGGCGGTGTTTACCGGATATCTCCGTGCTGTGACTCAGGCGGTGTTTCCCGGATATTTACGTGCTGTGACTCAGGCGGTGTTTTGTGGGCTTCTGGGGGACACATTCAATTTGCGGTTTGTGCCACTCATTCTGTGAGTAAAAGATTGCCAGTGGGCAGGGCTGTGCCGTGGCTCAATGGCTGGTTGGTTGTTAACACGGCATCTTTAATTCCAATCCCTCGTTTAGTTCCAATCCCTCATCAAAGGCTGACGCTGTTTACACCCTCACAGCAGGCTTGTATGTGGACAGGCATGTGCAAGCACCCTTATCCATCTGCATGGCAGAGATTCAAGCATGACTGCAAGGTTCCTCGGCTCTCTTGTGGGAGGGCGGAGGCGAGTGTGTTTGGTGGGTGCGTGGGATGTTGGTGTAGCTGCTGATGCACTTTGCGCTCAAGTATGACACGGTGGCCTTCATTGGCTTCGACTTCGGTACTGGCAGCCATCAGGTGCTGACCCAGGCAGGGGCGTCAAGTAAGTAGGAGCGAGGCCCAATTTTGCTGTGAGTGGATGGGTGCGCGACATTATTTTGGCTTCACTGCCAGTAACCGAGAGCAAAAATTCATTCTGTGCCGCAAGGTTATGAGTGCACAAATTTGATCCCACTGTGTTGTGCCTATCCAAGGACGTTTGGGACACTGCAACGCGCAGACTTGGCGTGAGCAGAGTGAGCATAGTGAAGAAGCAGCACCAGGACACTGTGCGGCCATTAAAAGTTTGCTTGGATGCACTGTGAAGTCGCGGTGATAATGCTAATGCGGGGTGATTCCGCAGCATTACTGGGAGACGAAGCAAAAAAACGAGACGTGCCATAACATGCTGGGAGAGGCTAAGGTGAAATGATCTCCGCTTAGCATGGTCACTCATTGGTGTCCCACACTTCAGCCGTTGTCATCCTGCCACCGCTGGGGCCCTATTTCGCATTGAATTTTGAACTGGGTGCGTCGGTGGCGCCACTTGTCAAGAGGATAAAGGACAAGTGACGATGCGCAATGCAGTGCACGGGGCTAGTGCAGTACGGGTGTTGTTTGATATGTGTAGCACCACTCAGAGCTGCGCTCAGTGGAAGCCACCTCGAAGTGGCTGCTCGGGGTGCAATGCATTTTCATATGGTTGCTACGCACCAAGGCATGCTGAGTTGTTGCTACTGTGTAGGTCATTGAGAAAATGGTTTCAGAAGGTCTTCTGTACCGGCTTGGTAAAGCACCAAAGGTGCACACCGAAACCTTCCCCTGCTCGCAAGTTGTGCTCGCAAACTGATTGCTCTTTGCTACCCTTTGTTTCCACAAGTCCACGCAGAGTATCCATCGTTTGCAACGAAGGGATTCAGTTGTATGCCAAGTGCAGACTAATGTTGGAAGCATTATTGAGTTCCGGCATATGTAGATGCTACAATGTACTCAATTTTGTTCGCCTGGTAGATCAAGAACATTGTGACGTGTACCAATGTAGGGTTGCTACGGAATAAGGCAGCTTTGGATGTATGATGTTGAAGGTGATGTGTGGTATCAGATAGAAGCAGATGACTCTTTCGATACATATGACCCGAATTGCAAGATTGTGTGCTACACCGATGGTGGATGCAAGGTGAGAGCTGATATGAATGCTCTCTGCTTGTTTTTGCGTGTATTGGTGTTTGGTTGCTTCTTACAATTTGACAGATTGTTTAAAGCCAAGGTCAGAATTGAATTTGAAATGACTGGGGCGTCTTCGGCCACTGCCATTGAAGGTTGAAAGTCCGTGTCACGTCAAGTCTGCATCGAATTATATTTCATTCCCCAAGAATAGTATTGCTCCATTTGTTGCCCGGAGTCCTAAATATCTTCAGTTGACGGAACATAGCATGATGGGACTTCTTTCTGGTGTTAGCAATACATTCGGTGACTAGTGCTATATTTGTTGTGTTGTGAGTGTCTCAAGGCATTACAGATTCAAAATTGGCATCCTCGGTGCTTGCTTGGGTATGTTTGTTTTCCTGATGGCGTTGTAGGGTGCCAAGGAAACAGAAGCTTACTGGTCAAGCTTTCCTTTCCTATATGAAGAACCCCCTCGCCTGGGAGGATAAGCATGGAATGGTAACCCCCTGCAACTTACATATTGAGAAGCTCTTTCCTGCCACCTAAGAGGATTTGCACGCGTTTCCTGTCTCTTTTGGCCCAATTTCGGGAATGAATTACCCTTGGTAACGTGGTATGGCCTCATGTGAGTCTCCTTAATGCAGAACGCTGCGCTTCTCACTGCTTCCCAGAAACGAATTACCCAAGTCGGCTGTAACCAACGTGGCTAATCAGGCTTTGTCTCCTTTCATGGAGATATGAAGGGCGTGTGCAGTGTTTGATTGCGCATTGTTTGATTTTGCACCGTGGTGGGGGGGTCAGCGGTCACTTGGAAAAAGAGTGGACTCCAAGATGTATGCAAAGGAGAAAAGGAAATTTCATAACAAGCGGAAACGTAATGGTCGATAATTACATATCTTGAGGGCAAGAGTCCATATGTGACCACTTCCGCGACTCAGATGGGATGGATTGACTGATTTTTGTACCCGACCATATGGAGCACGATTCCTATGGATTAGCATTTTGGAGAACCGTCTTTCATGTTGAGAATCCGATATTTGGTGTCCGCATACGCCAGTTGCACGTTACCATAACCCTAATTTGGGGTTAAAGGTCCCAAAATGGACTCAAATCGCACTTTTAGCCACATTTTAGCTACTTTCACCTTGATTGCGCTCATATGGGGCGCGATTCCTATGGTTTAGCATTTTGGAGAACCAACTTTCATGTTGAGAATCCGATGCTTGATGTCTGCATACGCTGTATGCAAGTTAACCGTTACAATAACCCTAATTTGGGTTTTTAGGTCCCAGAATGGACTCAAATTGCAGTTTTGGCCACATTTTAGCTACTTTTACCTTGATCGCGCCCATATGGGACGCGATTCATATAGTCTAGCATTTTGGAGAACCAACTTTCATGTTGGTGGTTACAACTACGAGATTGAGGATGGTGGAGATGAGACAACATGGGTTGTGTATGCTCTACGCATGCCACCCTCGCGGCAGCCTCATGTCGCCATCGGATGCGGACCGGTGTCATTCCATTGGGCACTTTGTTCACTGGATGCATTGCCTGTCAATTTTTCATCGTCCACGTTGACATGGGCATGTGCGATGTGGCCTTTGTGTGTATGTGCGGTTTGGCCTTTGTGATTTTAGCATTGATCATACATTACACATGCTCGGATCTGTGATGTGTATGTGCATAGACTGTGGCATAATTATCGTTGTGAACATCTCTGCATTAGTATCAGGCAACTTATATCGGGAGAATGTTCTATTTATATTTGTTAGCGATGTGATTCTCGACTTTATCAAAACCCAGAATGATTCATTAATTGACCTTATTTCGTGCTGTGTGTGTGTGAGCATGTGTATGACTAAACGCGTATTGTTGTGTGTGTATGTGTGGTGCAAGCTGTGTGGCTTTAGCAACTTATCTGAATTAAGCATGCTCGGATTTGCTAAGTATACTGTCTTGCATAGGCTGTATATGTACAAGTAGTATATATCGCAAATCTAATAAGTGTGCATAATTTATAAAGTTTTTATACTACAACCTATACAGGAATACATAGCAAATCCAAGCACACTTAATTTCGAAAAGTTGCGAATCCAAGTATACTTAATCATTTAGAAAATTTGCTACCAAATCCACATAGCGTATCACAACATATATAAGATAGTATACATAGTAAATCCAAGTATGAGTATATATGTTGTGATATCACAACCTATACAACTATATACATACACACTTCAGAAAAGTTGCTACATCACAACTTACACAAGTATACATCGCATCAAATACAAGCATTCTTAATTTAGAAAAGTTGCTAAAGCCACACAGCCCGCGACACACTCCAATATTCATGCATTCGTGCACACGCACACATATTTAATTATGCAATCTTCAACCACACGCATACACTTACACACAATGCGCGGTGGTAAGTCAGAGCGAATAATAATGTATATGTGCTTACACACACTTACACATATGAGCACACGCATGAGCATGTGCTTACCTTGAGGTTTGCTTCCGCTGGAATCTCCACCTTGACAACAATACTAAGTCCGATGCGCCCCAAAATCCAACATCGGAACAGATTCTATTCTGGCCCACCCTCTCGCTGCTTGACATTGTATTTCGATTGAAGATGAATGCTATGTCACTGTAACTTACGGTGACAGTCCTGATACGTGATGGCACACGACGGTTGAGATGATACATGCATGATATGATTCTAACCCTTGGTCATAAATTGAATGACACGCTACCTGGGATGGGTACGTGATGGTGTATTGCGACAACGTGTTGAAAAAATATGATGGAGTTTCCCCAAAGACATTTGGCATAAATCCTCTGGTCATACCCTTACCGATTTTGACGATTTTCATCAATTTTCGCATATTTTTCTCTGTATACCAATCTATACATACCAATCTGCATATATAAGCGAGTTTCCCCCAAATCAACTTCAAACATTCAAAATGATCAATATTGTATATGCAAACTTGAGTTTCCCCCAAAAATCCTCGATAACTTTCAAAATAATGCTTAAACCCTAAAAAAATTTCAGTAATATCGGAAAATTAGACGATTTGAGAAAAATGAAATTTTGGTGAAAAATCTCAAAAATATTTTTTGTAACGGTCAGCCTGTCCGAGCCCTGAGCGACCCCTGAGCGACCCCTGAACCCGTCATACACAGTACGAATATAATATGGCGAGATTGGTTACTTAAAAGTTACTCAAGAGTTACTCAAGAGTTACTCGATACTTACTCATTACTTACTCATTACTTACTCATTACTTACTCGGTACTCGTATGCCATACACAGTACGACTATAATAGGGCGAGATTAGTACTCTGGTCGGGGATGTGGGAGGCAGCTGTAACCCTCCTCACTTAACAGACACTGTGAAACTACTTGTGGATAAGATATAGTGCAAGGTTCTATATTATGCTCTATATCTTATTTGATGCTAACCAAACTATGCTGGTTCTTAGGATCTATGTCCAGACTCAATGCATATACTTGCATATAAGAATTAGGTTATATATTTTGCCATATCGGCTGTCTTTACTCTTGGGAACTCAACTGTTTCTTTGGCCTTGGCCATTACTTATTCAGTCAACTCCCTGAGTTAATCCTAGTCAGCATGGCCAAGTCCCATTAACCTATCAGATGCTTCTACTCCAGTATCATGCAGTATGAGGTGTCAGTGCTTCACTATGACACCTTATTACACCGTACACTAGTACTGTGTACTCCCACTAAGGGGGGTCTCTTCCTCAACAGGGGTCTCGGGCGCTAATATCGTAAGGCGCGTATGGCACTGCCAGCGTATGACACTGCTGAGTCATCCGCGCATGACACAGTATGTTGTCCTAGCACAACTCCCCCCCCCTTCACGTGGGAAGCGTCCTCGCGAACATATACGTTACTACTTTGCTCATCGCGTTTGCTCATCTGATTAGCTTGAGGGCTCCGCTAGGGTCACATCGTTGGCGCTCTTCACAGCGGCACACTACTCATATCAAGGCAGCTTTCGGTCTTCGATTTCCCGCCATCATGATGGTCATAACACTCGCATCGGCTACCAAGGTTGTCGATAATACGGAACAAAATTCTTTGCAAGTAGGGGATCTCGGTCAAGAGGTCACATATGCTCGTCGTGCAGGCACACAAACTCAGTTCTCCGTCTACTACGCGTCGTCCGCTTCAACCGTATGCCATAGGTTCACCAGGTCCTCAATTCGCGTGCGTCCAAGAGCGCCACTCGCCAGCGGCTGAGAAAGAAATGGCTAGCGTGGCGGTACGCGCGGCGCGCTCTCTTCCCCCCCAAAAGAAAAGCGGTCCACGCCTGGACGCTTTCTCTTGGCGCCGTGGGGAAGGGCGCGGGCGAGCACCTCTCGTGCTCACCCTGTAGCGACACGAGCACAAGGGCGGCGCCCCTTGTCTGCGTGTGGCGAGGCGTCCCATCGCTGGGCGCCATCTCGCCCGGAGCGTCGGCCACACAGGCCTCAGCAGCGACCCTCACGTGGGTGCTGCGCTCCGCGCTCGTCGCCGGGGCACGCGTGTGCGGTGTGACGCTCCCAGGCCCGCTCATCTCCTCTCCGAAGAGCCTCGATGGCGCCCGGTCGCCGTGCACACGCTGCGCGCCACCCCTAGGCACCATGAGTATGACGTGCCTGGTGGGGCAGCTGCGCGTCACGCGGCCCGAGACAGCGGCCGTCTATCCGGCTGCCTCGTGGCGGCGCGCTCGGCGCGCTCGCGGTGGTCACAGTGTGCCACCCGCGGCGCGCTCTCTTCCCCCCCAAAAGAAAAGCGGTCCACGCCTGGACGCTTTCTCTTGGCGCTGTGGGGAAGGGCCAGGGCATATATCTTACCGTGGCGGGCCGGCCCGGGGCCGTAGCGTGTCACGCCGGGCCGAAAGCGGGCCGGGATTGGATCCGGCTGCGGGCCGTAGACGAACAGTGAAAATCTCAAAAATTTACATGAAATTTTTGATTTTCATGATATTCCCATACTTAAAATTGGAAAAATTCGCCTGCGGCGGGCAATTTTCGAGACGGGCCGGGCTGGCCGAAACCGGGCCTGAAAGATTTGCAACTGCGGGCCGCAAAATCTTTTGGAAGATATATGCTCTGGGAAGGGCGCGGGCGAGCACCTCTCGTGCTCACCCTGTAGCGACACGAGCACAAGGGCGGCGCTCCTTGTCTGCGTGTGGCGAAGCGTCCCATCGCTGGGCGCCATCTCGCCCGGAGCGTCGGCCACACAGGCCTCAGCAGCGACCCTCAAATTGTTATCACATATTTTCGAGAGGCGGCAAGGGTGAGGGTCTGTAAATTGTTATCTAATATTTTCGAGAAGCGGCAAGGGTGAGGGTCTGTAAAATGTTATCATATGTTTTCGAGAGTCGTCAAGGGTGAGGAATGCATCAGGTGTTATCACATATTTTCGAGAGGCGGCAAGGGTGAGGGCATTAAATTGTTATCACATACTTTCGAGTCGTCAAGGGTGAGGGCATTAAATTGATATGACATATTTTCGAGACGCGTCAAGGGTGAGGGATACGTAAATTGTTATCAAATGATTTCGGGAGGTCTGGCAAAGTTGGTATCACATGTTTTCGAGAAGCGTCAAGGGTGAGGGTTCGTAAATTGTTATCACATGTTTTCGAGAGGCGGCAGGGGTGAGGGTCTGTAAATTGTTATCACATATTTTCGAGAGGAGTCAAGTGTGAGGGGCATTAAATTGTTATGACATACTTTCGAGAGTCGTCAAGGCTGAGGGGCATTAAATTGTTATCACATATTTTCGGGAGAGGCGGCAAGGGTGAGGGGCAAAGAAATTGTTATCACATATTTTGAGAGGCGGCAAGGTAAGGCATTAAATCGCTTGTCGCATATTTTCGAGACGTCAAGGGTGAGGGTCTGTGAATTGTTATCACATGTTTTGAGAGTAAGGCAGGGGTGAGGGGTATTAAATTGTTAATACATATTTTCGAGAGGAATCATATAACGGTCTGAAAATTGTTATCACATATTTTCGAGAGGCGGCAAGGGTGAGGGTCTGTGAATTGGTATCACATATATTCGACAGGCGGCAAGGGT
Source organism: Cymbomonas tetramitiformis (assembly GCA_001247695.2). Taxonomy (NCBI): domain Eukaryota; kingdom Viridiplantae; phylum Chlorophyta; class Pyramimonadophyceae; order Pyramimonadales; family Pyramimonadaceae; genus Cymbomonas; species Cymbomonas tetramitiformis. The sequence goes on along the minus strand of LGRX02033681.1, from coordinate 1,749 downwards.
GAGGGGCATTAAATTGTTAATACATTTTCGAGAGGCGGCAAGGGTAAGGTCCGTAAATTGTTATCGTTATATTTTCGAGAGGCGGCAAGGGGTGAGGGGGCATTAAATTGTTATCGCATATTTTCGAGAGGCGTCAAGGGTGAGGGGCATTAAATTGTTATCACATATTTTCGAGACGCGTCAAGGGTGACGGTCTGTAAATTGTTATCACATGATTTCGGGAGGCGGCAGCATTTTACACATCTGACGAGGTTACGAGGTAAAATTTTCGGAATTTCGTCGTTTTTTTCTACAAACCCGTCAAAACGACCCCTTCATATTGTGCTGATTTCTCCAGTTTCACAAGGGAAATTGTGCTTTGTATTCATGCTTTTTTTGTGGAAGGGTAGATGTGATAATTCATAATATAGAGCATAATTTTGTGCTCGGATTCTTGCGTTTTAATACAAGCCATATAATCAATTTTTTAAGTCACAACGCATACAAATTGCGGGTTATTTCTACTTTAGGCTTCAACCAAGATTGTTGGTACAGGTATTCAAGGAAAATAGCCGTCTTACAACAAAATTACAATGGACCAACTCAGTTTGGCAATTTCAGTACCTCAATACTAACGCAGCAAAGCTGCCCCTTCTCGACTCGCACGGAACATTCCTAAGGCAATTCTTACACCTCAATACTAACGCAGCGGAGCTGCCCCTTCTCGACTCATGCAAGACTTTCCCCTCGAGTAACACAATCACATCATTATGCCGCGGCTCCTTGCTTGTGGCCACCACGTGCTGCGGCAAAAGCTGAGTTCTACAGCTCTCCATCCTTTGGGACCTTCCCGCTTACACTTTGCCATCTATTGCTGAGCTTCTCATTCCCGGAAGGTCAACGCGCCGGACTTTCTTTGCAACTCTGCGGTCAATTCCACATCTGGGTGTACTTGGATGTCCGTGGGCTTAGGTGCTATTTGCACGTACCGGGGCATTACACGGGTGCAGCAAGCATGTGTCACGCAGAACTGAAACTTGGCATCGTGCCAGTTGCCATTCACCTCCCGCCTCCCTTGCACCGCCACCCTAGGCGCGTCGGCATCCAGCACCGGTTGCTTCACACTCCTGCCTTCGTCTTTTGCACGTGCTTTCTGTGTGGCACAGCCTTGCTGCACGTTTAGTGCCGCAGCACAATCAAGAAGCCTGCCGACCTGAACCCGGTACCAGCATCCACTGGCCTTGTTGCAATCCCCTGCCACCAGCACCCACCTCAGGTGTGGGGGTAATCTTGACGTTAGCAAGCTCTTCCAGAATGTACTGCACTTCATTGTTCGTGAAGCCTGCCTGAATGTAAAAGGCATGTCCCGGAGAGAATCCGGCTTCCTTCAGCACGAAACAGATGTGCACGCACCAATGTACCGCCGAACTGCGGGCGTTCCTGCCCATTAAGTTAGTCCAAGCCTTGCAGCTGCAAGAGATGCGTTGACTTCGTACTTGGGAGGCCCCCCTCTCCCCAAAGTGGATGTCACGTGCGGCCTCCAGGTACCCAAAAACCACTTGGTGCCCAGCACCCCCCTGTGCCGCAACCGTGAAGCTTCGATCAAGGATGCCATTCACCACGTTGAACCTGGTAAGGCGTGGGGTGGGTGCCCCCACTTGCAGCACCTTCAGCTTGGTCTCCCCCAAAAACAGGTCGGCCAACACTTTGGCCTGGCCGTTCGTTGTTTTCAGCATGTACCGTACTTCCCCAAGAGTGCCAACAGACATG
>LGRX02033680.1:0-86344 GCA_001247695.2 Cymbomonas tetramitiformis | reverse complement strand
GGAATCTGAAGCCAACTCAGTACCAGCACGCCATTCATAAGCATCTCATAGATGCCTCTACCTCTACCACATCCTCGTCCGGGGGCTCGTCTCACAGCGAGAAGAGTAAAAATGTCGCCAAATACATCCCTGCCACTATCTACGGTGGGGGTCGAGTACCATGCTCAGCTTTTGGACTATTTCAAGTGGATTCCGCCGCTCCCACTACTGATAGAGAAACCGCCAAAAAGTCCTTGGCATCATTGGTCTCTTTCTTGTAGCAACAGTCCCCACTCGCCCGCGAATTGCCTCGTGGTTGGACGCTGTTATGTCCACCGGGCGAGGCCGAGTTTGTGGTCGACTGTGTACATCTTCTTCAAGGCTGTGCCGGGCGTGACAAGATTGTGTAAGTTTTCTCGCCTACTAACGAACAACATGCTTCGTGTGTGTCTTTCGAGAATTTGTATTTTTCGGTTTAACTCATACTACGTATGTATATATCTACTGTGCGTGCAACCAGCTTTTTTCATTATTCTCGATGCACTAACTCTTTTCGGCCACTTACAGTACAATTCTTACCCTTCGTTCATATCAACGCAGTTATCAACTTCGTGCTCACAACATCAGCAACATCTCGGGCGACTTCATTGTTGAAGTCATAAGCCGTTGCCCTGTTTGCGCCCAGCCTCGCAAAGCGACCCAAGACCATCAAGACTATCACCGCCATTCGCGCCCAAGAGCAATCTCGAGAAGAGAGTTGGGACTACAGCGACTCCAACGAGGGCATCGACTCCATTTTGCATTGTGTTGAGAGCCCGGGTGGACGGCAACGCGTCTACAACGTCAACACCGAAAATGTTCGTTGCTACACCATAATGACCACGCACCTTCCCGCCTTTCATTTCCCCTTCTTTCATTCCTTGTAGTATCGATCCTTCGCTTGGGTTCCCATGAAATGTCGGCAACGTACTTGTTAACCTCAAGTGGTCTCTACGGTATTTGTTTTCCAGCTATACATCGTGGCAGCCGCTCTGATCCAAGCCTGGGATGAGTATGACGCCCCTAGTGTTCTCCGATGTGACAACGGACCCGCGTTCGCCGGTCATCTACTGCAAGTACCTTTCCTTTTACCATGGCACGCATCTGTTCGCAGGTGCCCTTGCCGTGGGTTCCACGAGACGATGACGAGTGTTGGTTTTTATTCAATGCAATGGAAGCCGGTTGGGATGAGAGCGACATTTCTTCTCTTCTCCACGACCACGTCTTTATTGCTTCTCCTGGTAGTCCCCCATGCTTCATGTCTAGGAGTGCTCCCTCCTCATTTCAACTATCCCGTTTCATTGACTCCGATGCATTGCTTTTCCCACGCAAATCATCGCAAATGTTTACAACGTGAAGGTCGTTTTCATACCCGCACGTGATCCCGCAGCTAACGGACGGGTTGAGCGTGCACATGCTCCTCACCACGCTCGAGTTCGCTCACTCCTTCTTCAACACCCAGGTTTGCACGCGTTCGAGGCCCACCTGATGACTGTATCCATCGCCAACAAGCAGCAATATGCCCCCACCGGAATTTCTCCCTTTGAATTCCGGTATGCTCGTGCACCTGGTACCGTTCTGACCTCGGAAATTGGAGAACAACCACTTTCCACTCTTGATCCAGAGGCTCCTACACCTCAAGTGGTCAACATCAAGGACCGCCTAGCCTTGTCACACGCCATCCGACAAGCTGCTACTACTCACCAGTCCAAATATCAGGACCGGTATGACGGGAAAAACAACGGCAAAGCTCCCACCCTCCAGCTCGGGGATGCTGTTCTCCTTCGCCGTTCTGGTCCTGACCGATCGGCCATCACCACATCCAAGCTCTTGGGCTTTGCCAATACCGGCCCTTTCGTCATTGAGGAATTTGTGGGCAAATCTTCTGCCCGCCTTCGCGACCCTTTGTGGGGCACCTCCATGCCGACAACCGTGAAGCTGGAGCGCTTGTCCCTCTTCCGTCGCCGTGACTCTACGCCAATCCCCCAGTTTGAGGAGATCCTCCGCACCCAGGACAAGCCCAAGTTGGACGCTGCCTACGAGACTCGGGAGAAGCGCTTGCAAGAATCGAAAGCCGACCTTGCTTCCCGACCGGATGCTCCCGTGTGCACATCTTGTAAGAAGAACGTGGACCGTTTGCATGCCAAGTACATGTGCAAGCCTTGTTACACGAAGCTTGCCAACTCCCGTGCTAAGGTGCCCGTCACTATGCCGCCCCACTGCGCGTGCGTGAGTGTGTCACAATATTGTTCTTCGCCTGTGTACGCCAACCATACTTAACCTTTGGCTTTGCCATGATTTCCTCTTGCAGGCCAAGCGCGTTGCGGCTGAACCTGCTGAACCTTCTCGTCCACGTGGCCGCCCACGCAAACGTGCACTAGAATAGTTTACTGGAATATCCTAGTTCACTAGATATCAGAAACTCCCGAACTGTGTGGATAAACTCATAAGATAAATAAGCCCTAAGCTAGATATACCCGGAACGGTCTCGGACGGTTTCGGAGTCTAGCCTACCTGTGACACAGCGTGTGTCACAACACGAACCTATAGATCAGTCAGCAGTCCAGTGTTGGTCCTAGGAGTCTGTCATAGGGGCCTGACCGGGACTCCCAGTCAGGGCTGCCTATACAGATTTCAGCACACCACCCCAGCACTGTGGGTGGTGACTGTCTAGGAGAGTCAGATAATGTAAGATAAGTTAGGGCAGGAGCCAGGTTGACAGACCTAACTGCTAATCCAACTGTGCAATTCTGAAACACAAATTGGAAACCCTCTAGCTAGCACAGGTGCAGAAACCTACGGGCATTGTGCACCCGCTAAACAACTGAAAAGCACCGAGCTAGCAAGCCAGAATATAACTTGTAGATGTCAAAAGCAAAAGCATAAACCATAAAAGTTGTTGAAGTCACCGGAGTTCCGCACACCACCATGTTGGTGTGCATCCAGAGTGAACAAGAAGTCAATCGACAGCACCAAAGTAGCCAGCTGTGGTCTCAATCAAGTCGGACCCGAAGGGAGGGTTCCCGAAAGGACCTCTCTCATGTAGAGCCACACCGTAGAAGAAGGCCATGTCGAAGCTCAAACCTGCCTGAGCAAGATCCTGAAAGATGTCAGGGGGCTCAGGCGGCTCAAGCGGTGGCACAATCATTGTCAGCCACAAAGAAACCCTGAGCCGGGATCACGGATTCAACAAATTCATTCGTGGAGAAAATTGACGGAGTCTCCCAATCGAGATCACCACCAGGCGAAGGCAATCCCGCAGCCGACTGAGCATCGGGCACAGCTGCCACCCCCATGCTCGAGATGCAAAGAACGAGGGAAAGGAGGAAAGGAATTCCCCACGGCCCAACCGTGGCAGGAAAGCCCCAGGGCGGCTTCCCACAACCGTAGGTCCTCTGCTCGTCCACGGGCGGCCCGGAAACATGATTGGCCGACGGAGGCGAACCCCGCGGCTTCAGCCGGAAGCTGCCGTCGGCAAAGTCCTCGTAGTCGTCGGTGTCGTAGCCGGTGAGGTCAACCGGCGCGATGGCGGCGTGGTTGACAGTCTGAACGAACCCAGGGAACTCACCGTCCGTCGTGGCAGTCACCCGCGCCGATTGAAGCGGCACGGGCTTCACATCCTCCTCCTGCGAGACAGGTATAGCAGGGGCCGGCACGGCGGATGCCGATGCCGCCGCACCACCTGCCGGAACCTGCTCCTCCGGCATGTTCCCCGCTGCCGCGGGGCCGCACACCAGAGCCGATGCATGCGGCTCGATGACCGCCGGTGGTGGGAAGGATGCGTGGGTGTAGTGCACCTTGCAGTTTGCCGCGGCATGGACCTCCGCGGCGAGATCGTCCAGCCGCTGATGAATGTCGTCACCTGCGGGCTCGTCAGCGGCTGCTGCGGCTCTACCGTGAAGCCGTAGGCGGACACGTCGATCCCGCCCACCGCACCCGCACAGAGTACCGCAGGCGGCCCGTACGTAGATGCCGCAGTGGCAAAAGCCTCGGCCCCATCATCCGCCGCCTGCTGGAACAGGGCACACATGGCCAATGCACGCACCCCCTCCGCGTCCTCCTCGTCGATGGGAATGCAGAATGCCGCGGCCGAGTGCGGGGGATGCTGACGCCCGCCCAACGGACAGTCGCGGTAGAAGTGGTACTGCTCACCTTTTCCCGCCTTCTTGCACCTCCCGCAAAAGGGCTTCGCCTTCTGGTCGTCACGGTCGAAACCGACTGCAGGCAGCGGGTGCGTGCCGACACGGAATCCCCGCTGCGTACCGCGCTGCTGCTGTTGCCGCTGCTGCCGCTGCGGCTGCTGCCGCTGCTGCTGCGCCGGCAGCGCGTCCGCCCCACGCTGGTGTCGCAGCAACTCCTGAAGCTCGTTGATCTTGTTGAGGAGGGCACCGTACTCGGTGCTGGAGAGCTGCGCGGAGATGCCGCTCTTGCCCGAGACTGCCTTCCCCGCCCCCGTCTGCGCCCAAGCCTGATAAATCTCCACCACAAGGGAGCGGAGAGACGCCAAGGAGACATGCGCGAGATCGGCCGCGAGAGGATACCGCACCTTGACCGCGGTGTAAAACACCGGGTCCAGCCGGTTGTACAGGGAGAGCTTCCTGGTCTCCTCGGTGGGTGTCCAGTCCGTAGCTTTGTTATCCCGCACCAGACGCTGTTCCCGAGCCAAGATGGGCTGCGGGTCAGTGTCTGCGGGATAACGCAACGCGGCGTGCTCCTCCTGGTGCGACTCACGCAGCGCCACCGGTACACAGCCCTTGATGATGTCCACCAGGGCTCGCCGTCCATCACGGTCAGACGAGGCGTCGGTGCCAGTCAACCAGACGTAGGCGCTGCTGTGCTTCTCGATAACCAGAGCCAGAACGTCGAAGAGCAAGCCGTTGACCTTGATCACCACACGAGCCAGAGGGTCGTCGAGGTCAAAGGACGCCAGCTCCAGTCCAGCCGAATGAAACTCCGTACGCAGCTGCACCACCAGCTCGGAGAGGAGGCCAGCGTCGTCCGTACCGCGGAAATGGTGCTTTTTGTCACCAAGGACATCCTCGCGGATACCCTTGGCCCACTGGCGGTGTAGACGCGCCTTGTAGACTTCGTCAACCAGCTTGCTCTGCTCCTGCAAGTACTTCCTGGTCGCCACGTCTGCATCCTCGTTGGAATTCGGAGCGGGGGTCGGAACAGTTGGCGTACGCACCGTCGGACTGTTCCGAACCCCGTCTAATAGCCTCAGTGAGGCGTCAATGTCACTGTCCCTGTCCAGGGACTTCTTCGCTCGGGTCAGCATACCCATACTCTGAAAAGCCAGAGGGGAGGTGGTACGCAGTCGCGCGGTTGGGTGTGGTAGCGGAAAATGGTAATGGTCAGCAGCGGAGAGGAGCTAAGAGAGTGGAGCGGCGAGGGGCACTCGAAGATGTCGTCGAAGTCGAAGGTGTCGCGAACACCAGCCCAGAAAACAATAACCAGCAGGGCCAGTGCCGGTGCAAAACTGGATCCGAACATTGCTAAGACTAGTCCGTAACGAGACGCGGTCCCCATGGCCGCCACACCCAGTTGCTTACCGCAAACAATTCATACCATAATTCCTAGTCGCACCCAAACGCGCATGCGCGCACCACCTCTCCAAGCGGCCGTTTAGCCAATCATGGCCAAATCAGCAAGTGGAATAAAACAAGGCATGGTATCGAAACTTTTCGACCGTATCGATAGTTTTCGATAAGTTTCGAATGAGTATGTATCGATCGATATGAATATGTCCGATGTCAATATCAATCGATATGAATAAGTAGTGTGTGAATATCAATCGATATGAATAAGTGCGATGCTGATATCAATCGATATGAATAAGTTCAATGTTGATATCAATCAATATGAATAAGTGCACATTTTTTTCGACTTATCGATATATTGATATATCAATATGACCTGAGTGCACAGCTGAACACATTGCAGGCAAATACACAAGGCAATGAAAAAATAATAATGAATTAGACCAAACAATGCTATCTAACCCTACGGTCCTAGCAAATTGTAGTATGTGTACTAAATGTGCCCTAAAGGCATAGTAAAGGACAGTTAGTACGTATGGGCGTTAGTATGCCGGTAGCATAGTATATTACAGGCATACTAACGCCATATTGGCCTGTTAAGATGCGCGTACTACAGGCGTCCTAACGGCACTGCGCCTTAAGTATGCGTTGGCCCCAACTGGAGCAGGGGTGAGTGGTGGGGCACGTGTGGGTGTGCAGATCACTGAGATGGCGTTTTATGGTGACTAGAAGGCCAGGGGAAGTTTATTCCGCGGAGTATGGTGGGATTCGGGGAAAGTATTACGCGGGCTGAGTTTCTCGGATATGTAGGGACGTTAGGATGGCGTTAGCATGCCTCTAGGATGTCATTAGGAGGTTGGCGTTAGGACGTAGCTAGGATGCTCGTAGGCAAAGTTAATACGCTAATGGCACTCTAGCGGCACTGCGCCTTATAAGAAGTCGGCCGTTGGGTCGAGAATGACCGCGGTCTCCATGCACGGATGTGGTACAATAACAACCTGCTGTTCTACTCTATTGGCTAATATGAATGGCTCCATGTTGTCAAAGGCCGCGCGGTCTACGTGCGGGTTGAAGGTATAGACCGTCTTGGTCAAGTTATCCGGGCCGAGAATGGAGTGACGTCGACGGTACTCCTTGATCTGTTCGTCGGTCGGCTTAGCGAACCAATCGCATTTCAGTAAGATGTAGACCTTTCCTGCAATCTCCACCCGCAATATTCTCGTAATACGGCCGTGCCTGCATATCACCAAGCCCACGATTGTGTAAACAGCTAAGTTAGTATGTCGTTAGGATATTATGCGCATCCTAATCGAGTCATAACGACATCCTAAAGACATGTTAAAGGTAGAATAGTGCGTGCTCCTTTCTCACCTTGCCACGGATTTTGGCTCACCGTGCTCGTCCACTTCCTCACTCGCGAAGAAAGTGCGAAAGTAGCTGTGTACGGTGCGCTTGTTCCGATCGGTCGTAGCCGTGCGGTAATCAGCGTCGCCGATCTTGACGTGCGTGAAGTTATAGCAAACCGGTGTCGGCCCCGCCATGAGCAACATCTCGTACTTGGTGAACTGTCGGCCCAACCATTCCGTAGGATCCGCGTACGCTCCAAATGGGGGCTCGCGTATGTGCTCAGGTTTGCCCTCCCTTGCACACACCGCGTTCCGGTACTTCTTGTTTCGTAGTCGCATCTGTGCATTCCAACTGTGCACAGCGATACGATACCGTTAGTACGTTAGGCGCGTCCTAAATATGCAATAACGGCGTCATAAGGGCATAAACAACCGCTCGGGGAATGGGGCCACAAATCACCTGCGCGCGTCTTCCACATACTTCTCCCACTTCTCCACCAGCTCTCGATAAGCCGGCAATTCAGTCCGCATCCAAACCTTCAAGGCCTTAATGTCATCATCTCGCAAGACCACACGTTTCCCCCTAGCCGATACCTCAACCGCAATTGCCCCGCGGCTCCCCATGGTCACGGCCGCCGGCATCCGGGTGGAGTGGTCTTCCGAAATGAAAGTGATTAACCCACGCACCAAATGCAACACCTTCACCCGCTTGATGCAGTTCATTATGGCTCGAACTGGTAGGGAGTTGCTCCTCGCTAGGCTTTTGATGTGACCGTTCAAGGACTCGAAGGCGTACATCCATACCTCCTGCATGGGACCATACTTCTCAAGTTGTTGGACGAAGTGAGAAAACATGTGAGTGTTAATCACACACCAAGCATACGCTGGCCCGGTCGCCTCCAACTCCTCGAAAAATGACTTGATTTCTTGTGCGAGTGGCTCCATATCCTGCACGTACGTAGCAATTCGTTAGGGCCCGTATGATGTACGAAGCATGTTAACGGCATCATAACGTCATACTAACTATATCCTAACCGTTTACCTTAGGACGCACTTGTGTCGTCGTGATCTCCCGCACGATCGTGGTCATTTTACCCACTAGCTTGGCCAATCGATTGGCGGGCTGCCCTTCATCTCGTGGCCAAGCGCAGACTGTCGACAAGATACTGTTTTGCACGAGCTTCAAGCCGTCGTGAGCCCGAATGTGCTTGGCGGCTTTCTTATCGGCGGTAGTTTGCAACAATCGTTTGTGGCCACGCCCCCATCTTTCCACCGCCCTTATGCTCTTCAAGAAACTGCGCGCTGTCTCCAAGCTTCGCTTCGTGGTAGACCTTCTGTCAGGGCGGGGTGGAATCGCGAAAGGTCCGTGATTCATCTTGTACATCAATACCTCCTTACCCGCGTCACATTATTTGAACTGAGTATGCCGCTAGTACCCCTTCGTGACACCGATAACACGTGGTTAATACACCATCGGCACGTTATGCACATCCTAACACGTGCATATTTGCCTACCTTGAGCATTCTTCACCTTGGTTGTGGCATGCCACGTGGGATGGACACCGTCCGCTTTCGCTTGCTGGCGGAGGGCGTCGTTGAAGTCGACCCCGAGCAAGGTTGCAGCGATTCTGTTCACCAGGTTCATGATGTCATGCATGCCATCTAGGATGATATCACGGTAGATCTTGAAGTAAACCAACCGAGTAAAAACGCTCGAGAACTTGACGCCCGTATTCCGCATGCTCTCCTCCAAGGTCGCTCCCGAAAGTTCGGGGTCTCCGCTATCTCGCAGATCTTCATGCATTGCGGCATGACGCTTGTACTCGGCGTCCGTGCGCAACGGTGGAGTGCCTAGACCGAAGAGAAAACAAAGTAATCAGCAAACACTCATTTACACCACATGCATTATACGGTTAGCACGCCTTTAGGCTTTTAAGTACATCCTAACGCCAACCTAACGACGTGCTACTAGCATACCTGGCGGATTTTGCTTGCTGAAGAGGTACACCATTTTGTGCATTAATGTTGACCATGTCCCCCAAATTTTGCATACTAGGCACGCGGCGTATGCACCGACGTCCATGATTTGTGCGGCTTCAACCGCTCCCTTGTAGTCCATGAGTATGGCAAAGAGCATGACCTTCAACCGCACGTGCTCGTTGGTGTACGAGTCCCAACACAAAAAACCTTCGTCCCACAACACCACGAGCTCGTCCACGAGTTTACCATACAGCAATTGTGAGTTGGCAGGGTGTTGCCCTTCAATCGATGATCCCGTACACCTCCATGTTCGCATACTTCGTGCGAAGCTCCGGGGGTAGGTTTAAGATTTGGAAGTATATAGGGAACACCCCCATTTTGTTCTGCCACAATGCTGCCCCATCGGCACTCAAGAGTATACTCACGTTCCTGGCTTCCTTGAAAAACTCGATGTGTCGCACGTTCTTCCGCTCCTGCCATTCCTTTCCATCTGATGGAAGATTCCAGCACAGGTGAACGTGTTAGTATATGGTTAAGATACAGTTAGCACGTCGTTAAGGCACTAGCGGCATCCTAACATCGACCTCAATAGAATACTCACCCCAGATTGTGCGCATCGATCCGTCTTCCGGTGGAACATGCCTCGAGTGGGCGAGCATCATCTCCGCCGTGTATGGATTCGCGTACACACGTCTCAGCAAATCGCCAACATTCCACCAAAAGAATGTTGATCGCGGTTTCTTGCCTTTCCCCGCGTCCACGTCTCCCGTCTCGCCCAATGCCTCCCACCGGGGCTCCTTGCACTTCGGGCACTCGTCGGCGGTGGCGTAATCTTCCTCGAAGAACACGCACCCCTTCACGCATAAGTCGACCCTATGCCAGGGGGCGTCGAACGCTTCGAACCGTTTCCAGGCGGCTTTGAAGTTCGTTGGAAAGTTGCCCAATTGATCTCCGAAATGTTCCGTGATAATGGCGAGGAGCTTGTCGAAAGAGTCTCGCGACATCTTGCCTTCGGCGTTCCATTCCAAGCAGTCGATAAGGAGCTTGAAGGCGTTAATGGGTCGGCGCGGGCCTACCACGGGGACCGCGTCCATCTCCTGCGCGTGGTGGCCACCCTCCGAAACCGCAATTATAACACGACAACCGGGGTATGTAGTGCGCCCGTAACACATTAACAATAGCCTAATGGCGTGCTAAAGGTATCATAAAGGCTTAATACCGCTCTACGTTTAACATATTGCTCACCTGCTGCTGGGCGGCCAATAACTTCGTCATCTCTTGGACCAACAACGACGTGGCCGCTTTTGCGTCTCGCATGTCTGGGTCTTCGTCTGCATCCGTTCCATGGTCGTCGCCTTTCATAGATCCAGCTTCGTCCCACGCTTCGCCACCCACTTCATCACCCTCCTCGTCGCATGGATCCCCCCCTCGTCGAAGTTCTCACCTTCGCAAGATGAGTAATCTTGGCTGTAGGAGCGGTCGTCGTCCGATACTCCCGGATCCATCTCCCGCATCGGGTTGGATTTGCACGTGGTGTAGGAGCGGTCGTCATCCACAAGCTCACAATCGTCCATTTGGGCCTTCGCAGGACTGTTGCACACCTATGATGCCGTTAGCATGTTAAACACTGTGTTACGACGTACTAACGACATCTTAACTGCACTCTAACGGCGTTTCCAGTACCGGAGGTTGTTCAGTTTTTTCACTCACCTTGCCGGAATGGCGCGGGTGTCATTCGATTTCACGTCATCGCCCAATGGCACGACATGACGCACATCCGGGTCTGGGACGTCTACCGCATCCGTGTAGGCCTGTCCGCGCCGTATCCTTTTGAACAAGCTTCGGTGACGAAAAAGGGTTGCTTCGACTAACCCACACGGTCGTGCCATAGCACATGCCACAATCACATAACGCCAAGCCGTTTTTATACACCAACCCTCCGCGTTGAACCTCTGCCGCCCGTATTGCGCTTTCATGTGCGTCGTCTCGCATCTTCCACTCCATCTCCAATGGCGTCATCAGCGGATGTTGAAGACGCATCTCCGTGGACACCGTGCTGCGAGGATATGAAGCCGTTAGTACACTGTTAGCACTTTATCACAATGGTAATGGCGACCTAACTCCCGGCGATAAGAGCTCGGATGGGGGCTCACCTCGCCATGTTCACCTCCCCGTTACCCGCCAAGCTCGCGGGGACGCGGGAGGGCGTGTGTCGTGGGTGTCGGTGCCGATGAAGTTGTTCCATTGGACATCTAGCCGCTCCAAGTTCATCTCATCCGTTTCACCAAAGTACCGCACCGGTTCCCCCATGTGGCGGAAAGCACGATTCACGGCCTCCCAATCGGCAAATCCGGGAGGGAAAATAGGTAAGGTCTCACCGGCGGCGATGCCCTCATCATCGTCGTCGAACATGCATATACAGGAGTACATCCGTGCCAACCGGGCATGGGCAGGTTCCCCAACTACCAAAGTCGCCGGTAGACCAAGTTGGCGTAATATGTCTTTTACATCCTTAAAGTCTTCGGGGTCGTCGTCCTCAATGGATTCCACGATGCTTACCACGTCAACGCGGTCCTCTATCAATGACGAGGGACGGGCGTCGTCATCGGTGGGGTCGGCCATCGGCTCGGGGCGTGGCGAAGGCGAGGCGGGCGGCGGGGAGTCGTGGACGTCTCGTATCAAGGAGGAAGGAGGGGTGGTGTCGTCATCGGTGGGGTCGGCCATTGGCTCGGGGCGCGGTGAAGGCGAGGCGGGCGGCGGGGAGTCGTGGACGTCTCGTATCAAGGAGGAAGGAGGGGTGGTGTCGTCATCGGTGGGGTCGGCCATTGGCTCGGGGCGCGGTGAAGGCGAGGCGGGCGGCGGGGAGTCGTGGCCTCGCCTGGAGATAGCACGCCTTTATACCACTGTTAGCACGCTAAAGGCGTGGTAAAGGCACCCTAGCGCCGACATACAAACCGCCCAAAGGGGGGGCTCACCTCGCCAGGTCCACATTCCCATGACGCGGAAAGTGGTCGGGGAGCTCGGTCGTCTCGGGGTGTGGCAAAAGCGTGGCGACAGAAGAGTCGCCGTCGTCCTCAATGGATTCCACGATGCTTACCACGTCAACGCGGTTCTCTATCAATGACGAGGGACGGGCGTCGTCATCGGTGGGGTCGGCCATCGGCTCGGGGCGTGGTGAAGGCGAGGCGGGCGGCGGGGAGTCGTGGACGTCTCGTATCAAGGAGGAAGGAGGGGTGGTGTCGTCATCGGTGGGGTCGGCCATTGGCTCGGGGCGCGGTGAAGGCGAGGCGGGCGGCGGGGAGTCGTGGACGTCTCGTATCAAGGAGGAAGGAGGGGTGGTGTCGTCATCGGTGGGGCTCGGCCATCGGCTCGGGGCGTGGTGAAGGCGAGGCGGGCGGCGGGGAGTCGGACGTCTCGTATCAAGGAGGAAGGAGGGGTGGTGTCGTCATCGGTGGGGTCGGCCATCGGCTCGGGGCGCGGTGAAGGCGAGGCGGGCGGCGGGGAGTCGTCGACATCTCGTATCAATATCGAGAGAGGGGTGGTGTTATCGATGGAGGCTGCGACAATGAGCATGATTGCAGTGGCAATGGACATGAGACAATGTCGCACGCCACGTGTCCGTAATTTTATGGGAAATACGCGGTCGGCGTACATTACCTTGCCCGGTTCTTCTTCCAAAATGGACGGGATCGGCAACCATGACGGGTACCGTAGGGTCGTTAGCATGTCTTGGGCGCAACGATGAAAGTCGCGGGGAGTCATGCAAGTTGGTTCGTCCTTGCGATGGCCACAAGTGTAAATCTGAACCATGCCGACGTTTCTCGACTTACGCGCTTCCAATCTACAAGCGGTTACGTGACAAAGAGCACGCATCATGTCTTCCGTTTGGCACCTGCCACGTTAGAGTGCAGTTAAGATGTCGCTAGTACGTCGATACATAGTCTTTACCATGCTAACGGCATCATATGTGTGCGACAGTGCTGCGAAGGTCCAAATGGACGATTGTGATTCAAGAGTCCAACTGAAAGTTAGGGCACTTTCAAAGGGTCCTTGAAAAAACGAAATCACTCACCTTGCATCATTCACGCACGCCACAGTGGTTTCCGCCCATTGGCTAACTCGAAACTTCTTCGTGTGCTCCTCGAAATGTTGACCCAACCGGAAACCCTCCGGACAACCGACGGTATCGGCAGCAAGTGGTACCGCCGGAGTTGATGGTGCGGAGGTGGCAATATTCACCGGACCACGCGGTGGTGCCAAGGGTACTGGGTGAGGTGCTGGGTGACACATGGCCATTCGGGCTAGTCGTGGCGCACGCGTTTTGGCCACCGGTCGTTCTTGTCGTTGGAGGGAAAGCCCACGGTGACCCGGGGCCGCACGGGGTGTACTTGCGGACGCCTGCACGAACTGGTCGGGGTCATCGGATGCATCGGGGGGAAGTTGGCGAGTCCATTGTTCACGTAGCGCGGAGAAATGCTCTCCGGGGCGAAGTGCTTTACGGGGCATCGCAGGCCTGTGACCCCCCCCCCGTAGGCGCGTTAAGACGTGGTTAGTACGTCATAAAGGAGTCCTAATGCCACACGTTAGGGTGTCATTAGGATACCGTTAGGATGGGCGAACTACAGGCATCCTAAAGGCCTCCTAAAGGTGTCCTAAACCAGGGAATCTTTTGAGGAATATTCCTCTAGGCCTGTTAAGACGCGGTTAGTACGTCATAAAGGAGTCCTAATGCCACACGTTAGGGTGTCATTAGGATACCGTTAGGATGGGCGAACTACAGGCATCCTAAAGGCCTCCTAAAGGTGTCCTAACCAGGGAATCTTTTGAGGAATATTCCTCTAGGCCTGTTAAGATGTGCACCCTAAAGCACGCCCTTAGGACACCTTTAACATGTTGTCGCCGTTAGCATGTAGTTAGCACGCCTTTAGCATGCGTGGCGTTAGCATGTTAACGGCGTCTAGTCTCCACTAGTATGCCGCTAACGGCGTGGCGATAGCATGTTAACGGCGTCTAGTCTCCATTAGTGGGTACCGTAACGGCATAGTAACAAAGACGCATGCAAACAAAAAAAAACAAAAAAACTGCAAGTCTGGCGTTAGGATACTAAATGACATCATAAGAGCATGCTACCGGCATAATATCCGCGTAATGTACATGGCATGCTAAAGGGGTACTAACGTCATATGACTTGTATGACATAAGCTATAAGACCCAAAAATAGCGAAAAAAACAAAAAAACAAAAATTTGGCAGGGAAATGGGCAAGTTGAAGGGAACATACCCCTCCAAGCAAAATGTTGGTTTTGTTTTTTTTGCCATAGATATGAAGCATTTTGTGCGCACGATTTTTTCAAAATGCGCAGGAGCAAAAAAATAAATATAAACAAAAGAAATAAAATGGAAAGTTCTCACCGCACCGCACCGCACCGCACCGTCGCGTCGCGTGTCCGAGACAGACCGACCGCGACCTGCGCCGACCTGCGCTGGTCACTCGAGCGCGACAGCCGCGACGCGATAGGGACAGCGACAGCCGAACGACAGCGACATCGATTCACGATACTGATACTCATTGTCATACTATCCGATACTCATACTGTGACACAGGTGACACGCGACAGTCGACTGCGACTCGAGTGATGCGGGATGCCGCTGCCGATGCCGCGAGCCCGCGACGACCAGTTCGAGTTGAATATTCAAGCGAAGGGGAAGGTGAACGTTGAAGTGGAATACACTCAACACTAGTGTCCATCGAACTACAATAAACTTTAAGTATTCACAAGTCAAAGGCAGCGGTGAACGCAGAGTTATCGGGTAGTGGGTGCTGTTTTATGTTTGTTCTTGGTATCATAAAAATACTGCACTACGCTACATATTCATAGTGAATGCGAGTGCTACTGTAATTTTTCTGCGCGCATGTCGGTGTGCTTAGCATCGAATTGAGGGGTGAACGAGAAGTAAGTTCTCGCTAGTCGTATGAACTAGATGAAGTTGGTTAAATTCCAACTCACCCCACTTGGCCTTCTTATTTTCCTTTGCTACTCTTATATTTCATCTTATGATATTTTTGCGCTTTACTATCCATTGGTTTTGAGTTGCGCGTTGTTTTTCAGATCGGCTGAAAATGAGCGAGTGGAAAGAACTAATTTTCAGCCCATGACCAACACCAATACCTAAGGTGTGTGCGCTATCTTTCCTAGGTTGGTACATAAGAATTTGCGCGTTTGTGTTATGTGCTTGCTTTACTAAGCGTGGGTTTCTTTGTTGCGCTTTATTTTTCAGATCGGTTGAAAAGGAGCGAGTAGAGAAAGCAAATTTTCAGCCCATGACCAACGCCAAGACTTAAGGTAAAAGCTATACCCTTTCTAAGTTAGAACCTAAGTTGTTGTGCTTTTGTGTGAAGTTTCTCACTTGACTAAGTGTTGGTTTATTGTTCCACTTGCTTTTTCAGATCGAATGAGAATGGGCGAGTGGAAAATCTCGGAAGGTTTTACTCCAAGACCAACGCCGAGATTTCTCGCTTGTTGCACGTTGTTTTAAAGAGATTAGGTTGATTCCCTAGAGGCAATTTTCGGACTAGAGCCTTGTTTTGAGCGAATTAGGCTACGAATGGGGCAGCCCTACTTACGATTGGATTGTATTGTGGATAGTAAAAATATTAACGTTTCTAGACTTGTCAAAGTGCATTCAACCACGCATATGCTTTGTTGTGCATCACACTTGTTTATCACACCTGTTGTGCATCACACTCACCAATCACAATGTATCTCGCACCTCACAATGCATATGCCTTCGCATCAAGCTTCCCCCGATATGAATACTCGCAACGTTCGCGTTTGACTGCTTGTGTAGTTATGGCATAGTTAGTATGCGCCCTAACACACTAAAGCTATGCTAAAACCAACGTTAGTATGCCTTTACTATGTCCCAGATAGCATGTCGTTAGGACGCCTTTAGGGTGTCGGTGTTAGTATGTCCTAACGTCGTCCTATTAACATCATAATGGCATCCTAACGCCAGTTATAGTGCATGTGTTAGTATGTCCTAACGTCGTCCTACGAGCACCATAATGGCATCCTAACGCCTGTTAATATGCATTTGTTAGTATGTCCTAACGTCGTCCTACGAACATCATAACGGTATCCTAAAACCAGTTAAGATGGATGTGTTAGGGGCGTCCTAACGGCATCATATGCACGTACTAACGGGTCGTTAAGACGTATGGCGTTAGTATGCCGTTAATATCTAGTCTCCATTAGTGGGTACCGTAACGGTATCCTAACCGCATACTAGCGGCATACTAACTTGACTACATATACTGCTGTTAGTATGCCTTTAGTACACCTTTAGTACACATACTACAATTTCCTAGGACCGTAGGGTAAAACTCTACAGTGTTAAGGCATGCCATCATGGAATGCTCAATTGTGCCTTCTGTAAGGCCTTTCCTTAAGTCAGAATGCATGGCCCCCACCTTAGAGAAGGCGCGCTCCACACCTGCCGTGGTAGCAGGCACAGCTAGAAACTGGCGCGCCATCCTACCTACGTTCGGGAAGTCCTTGCTATGGACTTTCCACCAGGCAAGCAAGTCACTGTCACGGGGCACATCAGGCACCTCTAAATATCTAGTAAACTCGTCCTTTTCCTCTACCCCTTCAACACCCTCTACGGCACCATCTTCCTCACCTGAGTCAGCAAGATATGATGCTACGGTCACAACCTGCTTGCTAGTCTTTGCTTTTTTCTTAGATGAGCTGACCTCGGCAACACCCTTGGGCTTCCAATCCATCTCGAATGCCTTACGAGCCCACTTCACGGCCTTGTCCTTGGTAAGCATGCCTGCACATGGCGCAATAAATGAGCATACACAAAAACTCCAAGGCTTTCAAACAACCTAATGTGCAACAAAAGTATGCAAACCTAGCTCGGCCGTGTGAGGGAGACGTACCTCCCAGCCACTCATTCACGCCCTTAAACTTGAAACTCTTGTAACGTGGGTCCAACACCGTGGCCACAGCAAAGTCCTCCACCTTGCACTCCATCATGTCACAGTGATAGCGGGCAGTGAGGGAGTTGTACATGATTTGGCGAGCAGCCTTGACGGCTTCATTTTTGAGCTCAATAGGGGTTCCCTCATACTTAAGGGGAGTGCCGGCTTCGGCAATGTTTGCCAGCTTCCCAATCAGTGGGAGAACCAAGCTCACAGTCGGGTATTGTGTGCCTTGCAAAAGGTCAACAACATTGCTCGGGTGAGTCAAAATGCACACCGACTCACGCTGGTGGCGTCCGGTCCACAGAGCTTGCACTTGTACCAGATGATCTTGCGCCCCTCCATTAGCACAACGAAATGCTTCCAGAAGGGCGATCGTAAATTATCCGGCGGGTTTGTGAAGTCCGAATCTCCGCAGTCTATGATACGACACCCACTGTGCATAAGATATATGATGGCGTAAAATTGAAATAAGACGCTACAACCTTGAAAAGCAAACACACCTGACTCTTCTTCTCTCTCTTTCCTTTTTTTCTTTTTCTCCTCCAAGTTTTTCTTCGCAATCTCATCCTGCTCCTCTTGTGAACGAGTGCGGAAGGCTTCGATCTCGGCTTCATGACCTGGTAGATTTTTCAGTGGCTCCCACGTATCGGTGCCTTCTCCTAAACCCTTCCATTTTATGAGCCACTGTTGCTCCCCATAACTACTTCGCGTCCCGAGAATCTGTTCTACCTCGTATTCCTTATCGTCACTGCCAGCGGCATCAAAGGGATTCAGTTGCGTACGTTTCACGGGCCCTTTGCCTTGCGCTAAACGGACTTCCGGCCTGCTCTTGCGTGGACGTTGACCCTGTCCGCGAGCACGACCCATGGTGGATGGAGTTGGTCTGCTGGATGAAACTTGATGTGACGGTGCGGTTGCGGCTCATAAATTATGGCCCCCCTATGAAGCTAGGAGGTACGTATACCAGGATCTGAATATGGTTGTTCGACCAACATAAATCCAGTATTTGGGTAATCTAAGATCGATTAATCGATCTGAGTATCGATTAATCGATATGGCCAATCGCGGAACTTTAATTTTGTATGATCGATCGATATGAATAAGTGACCTGGAGGTATCAATCGATATGAATAAGTCCCCAAGGGGTATCGATCAATATGAATAAGTAGTCCAAGGGTATCAATCAATATTCAATATTTCGATATGTACCAAATTCATATCAATAAATAAAAATTAATCGAAATATCGATAGTATCGAAAATATTGAATATCGATACCATGCCTTGGAATAAAAGCGTGGATGGGGCCACGACCTATTGGAATATCCTAGTTCACTAGATATCAAGGCATGGTATCGAAACTTTTCGACCGTATCGATAGTTTTCGATAAGTTTCGAATGAGTATCGATCGATATGAATAAGTACTGTGTGAATATCAATCGATATGAATAAGTACTGTGTGCATATCAATCGATATGAATAAGCGCGATGCCAATATCAATCGATATGAATAAGTTCAATGTTGATATCAATCAATATGAATAAGTGCACATTTTTTTCCACGTATCGATATATTGATATATCAATATGACCTGAGTGCACACATCATTGCAAGCAAATACACAAGGCAGTGAAAAAATAACAATGAATTATACCATACAATGCTATCTAGAACTCTATAGTGTGTTAAGGCATGCCATCATGGAATGCTCAATTATTGTGCCTTATGTAAGGCCTTTCTTTAAGTCAGAATGCATGGCCCCCACCTTAAAGAAGGCGCGCTCCACACCTGCCTGCTGGATGGAACTTGATGTGACGGTGCGGTTGCGGCTCATATATTATGGCCCCCCTATGACGCTAGGAGGTACGTATACCAGGATCTGAATATGGGTGTTCGACCAACAG
This sequence comes from Cymbomonas tetramitiformis, assembly GCA_001247695.2. Classification (NCBI taxonomy): domain Eukaryota; kingdom Viridiplantae; phylum Chlorophyta; class Pyramimonadophyceae; order Pyramimonadales; family Pyramimonadaceae; genus Cymbomonas; species Cymbomonas tetramitiformis. The sequence goes on along the minus strand of LGRX02033680.1, from coordinate 67,566 downwards.
AAATCCAATATTTGGGTAATCTAAGATCGATTAATCGATACTCATATCGATTAATCGATATGGCCAATCGCGGTACTTTAGTTTTGTATGATCGATCGATATGAATAAGTGACCTGGAGGTATCAATCGATATGAATCAGTCCCCAAGGGGTATTCGATCAATATGAATAAGTAGTCCAAGGGTATCAATCAATATTCAATATTTCGATATGTACCAAATTCATATCAATAAATAAAATTAATCGAAATATCGATAGTATCGAAAATATTGAATATCGATACCATGCCTTGCTAGATATCAGAAACTCCCGAACTGTGTGGATAAACTCATAAGATAAATAAACCCTAAGCTAGATATACCCGGAACGGTCTCGGACGGTTTCGGAGTCTAGCCTACCTGTGACACAGCGTGTGTCACAACACGAACCTATAGATCAGTCAGCAGTCCAGTGTTGGTCCTAGGAGTCTGTCATAGGGGCCTGACCGGGACTCCCAGTCAGGGCTGCCTATACAGATTTCAGCATAGTTTGATATTTGTGAGAGTATTTTATGTTTCTTTTCATTCTTCATACTAAGTGTACCAATCCTTATGCATTTCTCTTGATAGCTTCCTAATAGCTTTACAACATCATACCCTGCTTGTTTTTCAGACATGATTACATGCCGAGACATTGCAATTTTTGAATATCAACTTCACAAGTATAATTTTATTATCCTCTTACTTTTCCCCTAGGCTAGATGCGGGCATCTCTCATCTACCCTGAATAAGCTTTTGCCCTGCAACATATATCAATGTCTCACATATATATATATATCACTGATTCCATCACACATAGCCTATCGATGGCAAAACCTCGCGATCGCCGAACCCTGAAAAAATCCAAAAATTGCAAAATCATAAAGAAAATGCAGAGTGTCACAGTACGAGTAGAGAGTTGCGACGACGAGAAAACAACTCCGAACTCGCAGATCGGGATTGGAATCTCAATCTCGAATCTGGATCTCGAATCTGGATGCGGACGGGAGTTTCAGTTTGAGTTTCGAGTTTCCGTTTCAGTTTGGAATCTGCAATCTCACACTGCGACTGGATAACACACCCGATCGCCTGGAACATTTAACTGTTGAACTGTGTCATTATTTTCGAAGATTTCAACAGCGCCAGGTATACCTGACTTGCGTTTCTCCCCAAACTTTCGAAAGAATTTGCAGGGACGATACTTCTCTTGCATATCAAGTATGGAAGTCCTGACCTTGTTGCACTGAAACCATATCGCAGTACTAGCTTTCCAGACATCTTGAAAACGCCTCAACTGTTGTGTTTATGGTTAAGTGGACTACCCTTTGGAAATCACGAGTTATCTTTTTAGATATTAATTTTTAGTTGTGGTACCCACCGAAAAGGAAAAAACGAACTATAGTGCAACAAAAGTTATGAAGACATCTCAGGAAAAAACACAGGGTTTGGCTGAGCAGTCACCCGCACTTGTGGTCTCCAAAACCACCTGAGCGAAGGCCTTTTCGGAGAATATACTTCGTTACAAACTCTCCGTAGTCAGCCTAAAAAGCCTGAGAAATAGAAACAAGTCACACACACGCGCGCGCACATTAAGGAGAACTCTTTCTATTGCTTCACGCACTCAAGCGGCACTTGTCTTGCTCGCACTAAAGTTTGACAGAAAGTTGTTCGCTTTTTGCCGCAGATCTTCAGAAGCTATCAGATCCACGGGCAGCGCACAGCGGCTTCTCAGGTTTGGGTTCAGAACATGAGTTTATACTTAGGTGCAGCGATAGGCACAGCGGGCGGCGTGCTGCTGCCCCGCCTCTTCGCCAAAAGGGCGTCCGCACAACGCACGACTCGTGCGACTTCGGTAGGTGCAAACCCTTCTGCTCCAGACGTTATTCCAGTCCTCTCGGAGAAGGAATACTTGCGCAATTTGCGCTCGAAACGGGTTGAAGATCCGGGCTTTTTCGCGCTATATTCCTCATTTGCGGGAGGCATCGTCACGGATCCAGCACTTATGAATATTCCTCTGGACGATCACATGGTGCACAGAGGCCATGGAGTGTTTGATACCGCTACGCTGGTTAATGGAATGCTTTATGGCCTAGACACGCACTTGGCCCGCTTCTTGGAGAGTGCGAAATGTGCTCGCATTCATCACGACTTCACGAAGCAGCGCATGATGCAGATCATCGAGCAAACGTGCTCTGCCAGTGGCAAGCGCGACGCTTCAGTGAGCCCTACCTCCGATGTCCCTTTCTTTCTAGACAATTCACCCTGCTAGTCCGGTCCCGAATTGACTTTTTGTCAAACGGTCCCCTACCCAGCGGCACAGAATTTCATTCCTAACGCGACGAAGAAAGTAGCGGCAATGAGTAGCGCACTTTCGCGCGATACTCGTCATGTATCTAGAGTAGAGGACAGCAAGCTGCCGTTGTTGTCCGGATGAAAATATGAAGCCCTCACACGGGATGAAAGTTCCTCATATCCTCGTATTTACAGTGTGTTCGTTATCCCTTGGATATATTGAGTGGATTAGCTTTGTGGACGTGTGCTTGATCGGATCGGTTGTGCGCAACAAGTTCGTGTTTAATAACTTCGTGTTTGGTGAACTAAGCAGCGGTTCACTTGAATACATTAGGTACTCGGCGTATAACGGCTACAAAGAAATCTTTCGGTTGAGTATTGGCTTGATGAGTGAAGGGGACACAAAGGAGCGCAACGTCAGTGTCATCCAAGTCTGCTGACTATCATGAACTGATCTCGAAATTTAGGACCGTAGTGATAAGGTGGAACCCCCTGAAGGTCTCGTTTTGACAACTTGGAGAGGTAGCGGGGTGCATATATGCAGGTGCGCTATTGGATGACGACGGGGCCTGGAGATTTTAGTTTCGTGCCATACAGGTGCATCGAGCCGTGTTTCTATGTCATGGTGTTCGGAGGGTTACCCATGGACGATGAAGACTTAGACAAAGGTATTAGCGAAGTCACTGTGAAGGGGGTCCCAATGAAACCTCCACTGCTCGCCACAATGAAGAGCAACAACTACCTCCTTAACTGTCTCACTGCCATGGAGGCCACTGATCGTGGCGGCCGGTTCGGGATACTAGTCGACACGGATGGCACCATCGGGGAGAGTTGTGTGATGAACGTTGCCTTCGTTAATGCGGGAGGTGTTTTCGTAACGCCCTTGTTTCGCAATATTCTCAGTGGCACCACCGTGCGCAAGGCAATGGAGCTGGCTCAGGCGCTCGTGGAGACGGGAGAATTGAAGGGCATCGAACAGCGGGACGTGTATGAGAGCGAAGCACGTGAGGCCAAGGAGATGATCCTCTTTGCTGGAGACTCGCATATCACTCCCGTCACAGAATGGGATGGGCAGAAGGTGGGGACTGGTGAGGCCGGGCCGGTGTTCAAAGCTCTCAATGCTCTTTTGGATGAGCATATCCGAATATCCAGCACAGCCACTCAACTCCGTGTCCGGTATGTGCACTGAAACCTATAGGAGGACCGTGAGAAATTCTTAGTTCCCAATCTGAGATGAGCGTTTGGTCGAATGACTTTCTCCAAAACGCGCTGGGTGTTGACCCTGGAGTAAAGCACACGCGAATTCCTTTACCTTGGTTAAGCAGTTCGACACATTAAGCAAACCAAATAGTAACGTGATATTATTGGAGGTACAGCAATAGGGGAACACTTGAAACAAGATGCTGGAGTCCTTTGGCATTAGAATACTGTGGAAGCTAATTTTAGCTAAAGGCACATGTCTATCGCTTTCACATGCTGGTCTGCTCACGCATTTGTCTGGAATTGCCCTGCCCGTCAGGATATTTCCACTCTCTTTCTATCGTTTTCGATGGTGTGTTTTATCTTACTCTGTCACTCTGGCTACTCTGCGTTTAATTACCGTGTGCCCATAACCCGGGGTGATGTACTCGATTAGACTCAATTAAGATGATGGCAGTCTCCTCTCTAAATCTCTAAAACTCCGAAGCAAGGCAGTTTGCGAGACCTAAACCTGGCAAGATTCTCTGTATCACAATCAGGTGCCCGGGAAAAGCGAAAGCATACTGGGTTACTGGCCACCCTCAAAGATGGTTAGCACTCCCGCCCAGTTCTTCCGCAGGCATCAGGTCGTATTGTGAAGTAAGTGCACGATTTTGGTTGTCCCTTCGTCGCGCGACTGTTAAGGGATACCCAATTGGGGCTTTTTTTGTTTGAGGTTTTGGGAATGGGGATAACATGTTATTGATGATTTTAGTTTGATTTAATTGATATCGTGTCAAAACAGAATTTGCAAAAAATAAAGGGTGTAAGCTTAATCCTCGTTTTCGACATGAATATTTCATAACATGAATTGTGTTCGTCCCATCATGAATGACGGCTGCAGGAATTGGCACCCTGAACTGAACAAATGTATATATATGAGCACTTCCTATAGTAATGTGTATGACCGAATACGTCACTAGCCTTATCCGAACCCTCAACCTTGACCCATATAACGGCAAGTTTTCGTTCTTCAGCATATTCTGAGTTCGATATATTCTAAGGATTTACCGCTTTATACATGGCCAGCCTATATATTCTTGCAACTACGAGTCTTCAGTCTGGTGGCACGAAACAACCGTGCGTACTGTGTCAAAAAAAAATAGCGGTTTTTAACCCAGCGCACCGTCCACTATCATCGTTGGCTCTATCATATGATTGTCTCTATCCTCCTTGTCGTTTACAAGAGGCATGGGCGTCGTTACACGTGACTGTCTCAAATCCTACGAACTAGTCACAGCCAAACTTAGACAACCGGATATGTAAACATTTTGACTCTTGAAAGATGCCATAACACACATCGAAGCCCCACGATCCACAAATAGTGTAAAGGTTGCAACTTCAAGGCTTCGAGGTCCCTTGTTAAGCCTCTCGCCCGCTGAGGTGGAAACGCCGATTAAGCATGGTTTTATTCATGTAGTAGGAGGTCTGACTACAACTCAAAGATAAAACTAAAAACGCAACTGCCAAATTAGTGATAAGTTGTAGACTCCTAAGGCCAAGCAAATTCAGAGTGAATTTCTAACAGCCAGAATGACTCGTCCCCTCTCCACTTTTTGTAAAACATGTGTGTCTCATGAGATAGTGAAGAAAAAAGACAAACGCAACTCCAAAGCGACACTGTCCTCATTGAATTTCAAGCTTCTGTTCGTTGATGCTGCTTGCTTGACACTTAAATGGCGTCATCTCGGGTGCTGGTTTTTTCCAATCTACAAAGCGGAAGCCACGCTTCTGGAAGTGATAACTGGGGTTGTCCCCACCCATCTCCCCCGTTGCCCAAATAACGTCTCCGTTGTCGCTGAGTAGGTTGACATATTCAGCAGACACTCCGGAAGCTGCCAGCTTGCCACCAACTAAAGGACGGGTGAAGTTAACCGTGAGGCGCCCGTTCTCATATGCCGTAGAGGCATTCGTGATATTCAGGGACCAGTCCTCATCCGGAGGCCCGGTGAAGTGATATGCAAAGTAGTTTTTCACCCCGCCTTGATATCCAAGAACAATATCTGCACCTTTCATGCCGAACTCCTGTTCTGCGCCAGTCTGGAGATCGACGGGCATCTCAGGAAGTCCTTTTACCGCACCTAGCGGTCTACACACCAAACAGCATTGTAGGGGGTCAGTTGATGGTACATGAAAAGCTCATGTGGACCATAGGAATCTCCACAATGTAACGAAGTATAAATATGGAAATGGCGAGACAGCCGTGTCAAAAACAGCTGTGAACTTGTAGGCGAACTTTGAGCACGGTTTTCCTTAAAGTTCGAGTACAATGCGTGCTCTCTGAAGACAAGCCCGACGGAGTTACCTGAAGCCGACAGCAACGTAGCCTCCGGCGCTCGTGTCAGCGGACATCGAGACGTGCAGCAGGCTGTTCTGTTCATCCACGTCCCATTCGAGGCGATACTGAACTTTCCTGTTCAGCCAATAGCAATTCTTGAATGTGCTCGTGTGCGCCGGCAAAGGGCTAGCATTTGGCTCGTATTTGAACGGGCAGATACTCCTTCGTTTACTGTGTGTCGTACGATTGTAGTCGATAGGATGTGCATCGCGGTCCAAGAAGTCGCAAGTGAAGTTGGCGCCGTGGCCGGGCATCTGGATTTTAACCGAAGGTGCAGGTCCTACACGCGCAAGCTTGACGTCCAGATGTTTTGACTTGGCATGGCCAGGCGACCCGGCCATCAATAAGGTGCTTTGGAGTTCGTTGGGACCAAGCAGAGAGATCGTCCAGTTAAAGCAGTCACAGCCGGTGCACTTCGGTTCGTTATTCAGTGGCCAAGGACCGCCTTTAGACCTATTGTTGGTTTGGTCATTCAGACACCAAGTGACAGAGGAGGCGTTCGGCTTCGGCGCGTCGTACAGTACGAACTCTTCAAGCCTGTCAAAGCGTAATGGCTTTCAAACGAGGGCGGGAAGAGCATTAATTATATTTGTTCCAAAGTAACTGGAGTATTCTATTACCATGTTTACCATGTTTATGTTTACCATGTACAGAACGTATCACTGATCGTTTTCGCTTTCGAATCACTTATCGCAAAATTTGAGACAGGGAAAGGACACTTATGGCCTCGGGCGCGGAAAGCAAGAGATTCCCTCCGAACGAACTCAGAGTGCGACTCCGCTGTTTAATTCTCACAGTGCGACTGCAATCTTGAGGTTCAACCCACCTTGCATATCCGGCTAATCCAGCACCTCCATCTCGCAAGAAGTTTCGGAGCCAGCCACAGTACCATAACACGCCGCTTGTCTCTCCGGACCCCTCTACATAAAACCTCTGCCAGCCCATGGTATCGTCTGAAAGACCTTCATAACCAAGGTTATTCTCGAACAGGTAGTCGCCGTTTTCAGCCTTTGAGATATCGAAGGTCAAGTTGACGGACCACGGGCCGAGGATGTTCCACGCAGGGATTCCTCTCCATTTACCCTCGAAGGCATCGGGGAGTTCGAACTTGGTGGCAGCGACCCCTCGCTCACACAAGAGGAATGCCGCTGAAATTAAAACTTTACTCAAAACTCGAGTGTTTGAAAACATATTCTGCTGCGAAAATACCCCAAAAATAGGGGGAATCTGAGTAAACCTGTATGCATATCTCTTATGAGGGTTTGCCCTCCAATTCTGGACCCCAGCGCAGGCGAGGGGCAGGGAGTGATTCAGCTGCATTGTGCGAGCTGTCGCGTCACAGGGCAAGGGGTATAAACTAGTAGTTTATACCCCTTGGCGTAGGGCCCATAGCCATATTAGATATTTCGGTGCACCGCAGGGGTCGAGTAGGTCCCTTGGGATAATTTGTACGCCGTGGGGCTAAGGGGGCGAGAAAACCCCGCTGCAAAAGGTTTGCAGAATTTCTGGGGGTTACTGTAGTTATAGAAGTCCGGAGGGGGTAATCAGTGTGGTGGGTGGGTGAACTGAAGGTGGGCTGTCGAGCGATTCCCTTGATGGCTAAGGGCGTGCGAGCCACTCGGATACTCCACAAGACATGCCTATCGCGGTAAGTTCACGGGGAGCCCAATCTTGCCCCCCCCACTGTAAGGGGGGGGCACAGTGGGTCTCCTGTCTGTCACCCCTCAGCCCGAGGTGTCACCAGTGTCCGTTGTCACGGTTGCGGTCAGCGTGCTATAAAACACTCACCTAAGTATTTTATATCATCTTAGTATCTAAGAACACCTGCCCCTGCGAGACTGTTCTGCACACACGCATTCGACATATATATCGACATATATATATATCACTTCTTGTCAGGTTATCGGCCACCGCTTGTGGGTGTTCGTTGATTACTTTTGATCCTTGGAGGGCACGTCGAAACTCCTTGAAAACCGCCGCACGTCGCCGGCAGCTGACGCACGTCGCCGACAGCAACTACATCTCGACCTCGGCCACCGTTGAAGATCGCGGCCGCGTCACAATTTTATCACCAAACCGTTGACAATTTGGGCTACAGTTGTGCCCTGTTGTTTTTACGCAAATTCCAATATTCCCAACTACGTGCCCTACACTCTGGACAACAGCGCCCGAACTGTGGCAAAACTGGCTTACCGCACGTTATTTTTTACCTCACCGCCGTTTTCCTCGTCAAATTTCACCCCAATTTGACTTTTACATCGCCCGATATGATTAATTTTACGAAGAGTTACGTTTTAGACACGCACCCAAACGCGCCCTCGCCTTTCTGGACAGCAGCACCGCTCCTGCAAGACAACTGGCTTGCCGCACGACTTGTTTGACGTCACCGGCGTCTTCCTCGTCAAAATCTACTCCAATTTGACTCATCCATCGCTGGATTTGGTTCATTTTTCAGAAAGTTATGTCTTCGCTTGGGAACCCTAACTTCGCGTTCGCGGAATTCTCCAGCCAGCGGTCAGCCACCATGTCCGCTGACCGCCAGAATGCGCGCATGCCCACTGTTCATTCAGCGTTGGCATCTTTTCGAGTCCATCGATGGCATCCTGCACCTGGCTATGGTCTGGTGGTGTCTGGTGGTGCTTATGCACCAGACACCAACATCGAGTCTATCGCCTTCGCCAATGACGACAACTCTGAGCACGACGAGTTGCGTCCGCAGCATCCTCCGCTCTCCGCTCCACCCTTCGTGCCCCTTGGCCACTGTGTGGTGGTGTGCGGTGGTGTTACAACACCAACCCCACCGATTCTCCCCTCTGCTTGCGCGCTCATTGGCGGCAGAGTGGGGGCACGCCGCATTTTTCACCTTCCATCCCCCTGCCCCCTCTTCGTTGACGCATCCGCTCTGGTGGTGCCAGGCCGCTTTTGGCTCTGGCATCGCACCGGCGTTGGTTGAACGTTGTAGGGGTGAGTATTGCCTCACGGGCGCTTGACGCATGCGATCGAGGGTGACGCCGCCGCCAGCAAAATTCCGACAGCACAACTCAGCAAGGGCCCTTCTCCATGCCTGCACGGTTTGTGATGATCCTCGAGGGGACTGAGTTCTTTAGATTGACCTAGCAGCAGACTTTTGGACATCTTGGGATGGCACATGCCGGATTGCTCGAGCCGGTTTGGCTCCTAGACCCTGCAGTGCTCCTGCCTCTTTGCCTGGTGACACCTCAACCCCACGGGGTGAGGTGGTGTCACGGGGAGCCCAATCTTGCCACCCCCGCTGTAAGGGGGGGGCACAGTGGGTCTCCTGTCTGTCACCCCTCAGCCCGAGGTGTCACCAGTGTCCGTTGTCACGGTTGTCAGCGTGCTATAAAACACTCACCTAAGTATTTTATATCATCTTAGTATCTGAGAACACCTGCCCCTGCGAGACTGTTCTGCACACACGCATTCGACATATATATCGACATATATATATCTCACTTCTTGTCATAAGTCCCCTGAGGGGGGTCGTGGGAGAATAGTGGGATGACAGCCCGTGGCTGGCACTCGCGAGAGGTCCGCTACGCGACTGAGTACAAAATGGTATCGATTTTCCGAAAAAACTCGTGGACCGTCATAGAGATATCGACCCAACCGTTCACGAAAATTCATGGGAACACTGACTTTCACCCCCCATAAGGGGGGAGGTCTGTGGTGCCTTGTGTCACCCCTCGCCTGCTCGGATGTCACTTGTGACGGGAAAGCTAAAATATATACTGTTGTAATATATTATAAGCTTTCACAGAGAAGAAAGCTGAAGCCGTGAGCTCAGGGTTTCAAATACAGTACTCAAGTGAATATTAGAATACATATAGTGTTTTAATATTCCTAGCGGTTGGTGATGCTGCAGCAAGTGACACAGCAGAGAGTCACAACACAGTGAGGGGTGACAACAGAAGGGGGGCAACAGTCACCCTTACACAGGGGGTGAAAGTTGCATCCCCCGTGACACCACCTCACCCCGTAGGTGTGAGGTGACCAAATGCAAGTGTTACGCGGGCCTGCAAGACTGTTCGGATCTAAGGGGCCTTTTTCAACCCGACTAGAATGGCCCTGCCGGCGTCATCTTAGAATCTAGCAGGCACATCACACGATCGGACAATTTCTAGGGTTGTACATTCTTTTGCTCATTTTTTTTTAAACCGATACCTCTGCGGTGCCATGACCCAACGCGGCCTGGCACGACCAGAGCGGGCGTGGCAATGGACGTGAGGTAAAAAACGCGGCGTGGATCCTCTCCGCACATGATGGCGAAAGTAAAAAGAAGAGTGGATGCGATGGGTGCATTAGCACCACCACACGCCACCACCAGACAACGACCAAGAGCCGCGCAAGGTGGAGGGTAAAGCTGAGGATGCCGCGGGGCGAGCTCCAAGGAGTCAAAGCTCTGGTCGATGGCCGAAGCGATGGACTCGAGTCTGGTGTCTGGTGCATAAGCACCACCAGACACCACTACCGGAATATCCAAGTACACTAGATATCAGAAAGTCCCGTACTCGTGTGGATAAACTGTATAAGATAAATAAACCCTAAGCTAGATATACCCGGAACGGTCTCGGACGGTCTCGGTGTCTAGCCTACCTGTGACACAGCGTGTGTCACAGTACGAACCTACAGATCAGTCAGAGTCCAGTGTTGGTCCTAGGAATCTGTCATAGGGGCCTGCACCGGGACTCCCAGTCAGGGCTGCCTATACAGATTTCAGCACACCACCCCAACACTGTGGGTGGTGACTGGCTAGGAGAGTCAGAAAATGTAAGGCTGTTAGTGTTAGGGCAGGAGCTAGGTGACAAGTCTAACTGCCAATCCAACTGTGCTATTCTGATACACAAATTGGAAACCTCTAGGTAGCACGTGAACAAAAGCATACGGGCAATTAAGGCACCGCTAAACAAGTGAAAAGAACCGTGCTAGCAAGTCAGTTTGAAGATTATAAAGGTGTCAAAGCAAAACATAAACCAGATTGAAGAAGTCTTTGAGGTCACAGGAGTTCTGCACACCACCATGTTGGTGTGCCTCCAGAGTGAGTAAGAAGTCAATCGACAGCACCAAAGTAGTCAGCGGTGGCCTCACGGAAGTCCATCCCATAGTAGGAAGTAAAGTAACCAGCTCCATAATAGTGCCCCGCATCAAGAGGACCGCTCTCATGTAAGGCCATGCCGTAGTAGAATGCCATGTCAATACCCAAATCCGCTTGAGCCAAATCCTGAAATGCTAAAAAGCTCAAAGTGTCAGGAGGCTCGGGCGGCTGAAGCTGTGGCACATCGTCAGGCAATAGGAGACCCTGAGCCGTCATCACCGGATCAAGAAAATCATTCGTAGAGAAAAATGACGGAGCCTCCCAATCGAGATCACCACCAGGCGAAGGCATCTCCGTAGCCGACCGAGCGTCGGGCACGGCTGCCACTCCCATGATCGAGATGCAAAGAACGAGGGAAAGGAGGAAAGGAATGCCCCACGGACCAACCGTGGCAGGGAAGCCCCATGGCGGCTTCCCACAACCGTAGGTCCTCTGCTCGCCCACGGGTGGCCCGGAAACATGATTGGCCGACGGAGGCGAGCCCCGCGGCTTCAGCCGGAAGCTGCCGTCGGCAAAGTCCTCGTAGTCGTCGGTGTCGTAGCCTGTCAGGTCAGACGGGTGGACAGGCGGCGTGATTCACCGTCTGCACGAAGCCTCCGAACTCACCGTGCGTCGCCTCCGTGGTGGTCACCCGCGCCGATTGAACTGGCGCGGGCTGTACATCCTCTACCTGCGAAACAGGCATAGCAGGGGCCGGCACGGCGGATGCCGATGCCGCCGCACCACCTGCCGGAACCTGCCCCTCCGGTGTGATCCCCGCCGCAGCGGCAGGGCCACACACCAGAGCCGATGCATGCTCCTCAACCGCACTCCCAGGAACAAAGGATGCGTGAGTGTAATGTACCTGCTCTTGGGCGGCCTGAACCTCAGAGGTGAGGGCATCAAGCCGCCGCAAGATGTCCTCGTCGTCGGTCCCGCCAGAAGGCGGAGGCGGTACGCTGAATCCGTAGGCCGACACGTCGATGCCGCCAATCCCGCCCGCGGAAAGCACAGCGGGGGGACCATAAGCCGAAGCCGCACGGGCGAAGGCCTCCGGTCCATCATCCGCAGCCTCCTGGAAAACCTGCACAAGTGCCAGGGTGTGAAGACCCTCCGCATCCTCCTCCTCAATAGGAATGCAGAAGGCCGCTGCCGTGGCCGACGAATGCTGGCGCCCACCAAGAGGGCAGTCGCGGTACGCGTGATAGGCGTCCCCTTTGCCCGCCTTGCGGCAACGGTGGCAAAGGGGCTTGGCCTTCATGCTGTCCCTGTCGAACCCCACAGACGGTGCCGGGTGCACACCCACCCGATGGCCCCGCGGATGCTGCTTACCGCGCGGCTGCGGCTGCTGCTGTCGCTGAGCCGCGCCCGGACGATTGCCCTGCACAAGCGCCTTCAAGGCGGCGATTTCGTCGAGAAGGACCGCGTACTCAGAAGACGTGATAAGGGCGGAGGGCCTACCGCCCGCCCCCAGTGTCTGCTTCTCACGCACTGCCGCCCCATCATCCGACTGCGCCCAGGCCTGAAAGATGGCCACGACGAGCGCCTGGAGCGAGCGGAGAGTGACCCCGCTAAGGTCACCCGCAAGCGGGTACCGCACCTTCACCGCCGCGTAGAACACGGGGTCGAGGCGGTTGTAGAGGGACAACTTACGGGTCTCGTCGGTGGGCTGCCAGTCAGGAGCGCGGTTATCCCGCACCAGACGTTGCTCACGAGCCAAGATCGGCTGCGGGTCAACGCCTGCGGGATAACGAAGCGCCGCATGCTCCTGCTGGTGGCTCTCGCGAAGGACTGTCGGCACGCTCCCCTTGATGATGTCGATGAGAGCACGACGTCCATCTCGGTCAGCCGAAGAGTCCGTACCCCGAAGCCAGGTGTCGGCCACAGAGTTGCGCTCCACGACGAGGGCCAAGACGTCATAGAGCAGTCCATTAACCTTCTCGATAACCAAAGAGGTGGGGTCGTCGAGGTCAAAGGGGGTCAAGTCCAGCCCAGCATCTGGAAAATGGCGAGGCGATCCGGGATCGTTCTTTTCGTGATCCGGAACGGGATCGATCCCGGGAGGGAAGTTTCTTACGGGATCGATCCTGGAACGCTACGGGAACGATCCTGGAACGCTACGGGAACGATCCTGGAACGCTCCAGGTACGGGAACGATCCTGGAACGCTCCAAGTACTGGAACGATCCTGAATCGATGGGGGGACACTCATGATAAGTCCAAGGGTCGATTCAAGCATTCAAGGCAAGTACCATGAACCGCACATTAAAAAAAGGTAGACTTTCACAAGGCTAGAAAGCAGGAGGCAAATTCAAAAAGAAAAAAATCAACAAATCCACATAAATAGATACACCTTTGAGTACACAAGCTACTTCATTTGCATATGTTCATACGGTCTCCACTAAGATGGTATCACTGGCTATTATACTCTTCTTCTTTCTCATCTATACTTCCCACTCCTATAGCGTTTTGGTGTTGGGGTATTTTTGTCTAAGTTGCAAGCCACTTGGTTGGTTGCGCAAGCTTCACACGCGATTGTGTCGTATTCCATCTTTTAACTTGGGTAAACATTCTTGAATACTCCTTGCTGAAGGTGTTTGGCACCTCTGTCTGCACATGCGATAGTGCCACAGTGAGTAGCAGTTGAAAAGAACTTATGCGCAAAAAACAACAAAGGGTAAATAAGTACTTACCACAGCTTGTGACTTCGTGCACGAGTTCTCATTTATTTCATACTCGACGGCCTAGTCTTTCAAGCTTGGGCCACTGGCCATCTGGCTTCTAGAGTTTTCTTTCCCTTTTCTTCTATTGCTCGTGCTGATTTTTTTTTGTCTTATTATCCGCATTTTTTTCTTTTTGGGAAGGTGATGCTTGCTTGTTGGTCTCCGAGTAGCGCACGTCCATGTTTTGAGTGGCCATCCTGAGGAACGAATCGTGGTAAAGCTCAACACACATAAGCTGACATGCTGAGCTCAACTGAGAAGCAAAGCAAAGCAAACAGCAAAGTTGGGCAAAGCTGAGTCGAGTTGAGCAGAGCTTAGTCGAGTTGAGCAGAGCTTAGTCGAGTTGAGCTAAGTTGAGCTAAGTTGAGCTTAGTTGACACGCTGACAGGAGCAAAGCTGACACGCTGAGCTGATATAAGCTAACAAGCTAAACTAAGCGGAGCTGACAAACCGAGTTGAGCTGACACACAGTTACAGGTACGGGATAATACAGCATAGGCTGGAATATGTGTGTATATGTGTGTGCCTGTTGTGTTATTCCTATGCTAGGATACGCGTGTACCTCTCTGTGCGTGTGCTATGCCTGTGGTAGGATATATGTGTATCTCTATACCACTGTTATGCCTGTGATAGGATATGTGTGTTTTTTTTTCAAAAGCTAAGCTAAGCTAAGCTCAAAAGCTAAGCTCAACTCAGGCGTTGAGTTTGGCGCTAAGTGCTGAGCTAAGATAAGCTGAGCTGAGTTGTTTTCACTCATAGAGTTGAGGTGAGTTGAGGTGAGTTGAGTTGAGTTGAGCTGAGTTGAGCTTAGCTGACACGCTGACGTGAGCGAAACTGACACGCTTAGCTGATATGAGCTCAAAAGCTAAGCTCAACTCAGGCGTTGAGTTTGGCGCTAAGTGCTGAGCTAAGATAAGCTGAGCTGAGTTGTTTTCACTCATAGAGTTGAGGTGAGTTGAGTTGAGTTGAGTTGAGCTGAGTTGAGCTTAGCTGACACGCTGACGTGAGCGAAACTGGCACGCTTAGCTGATATGAGCTCAAAAGCTAAGCTCAACTCAGGCGTTGAGTTTGGCGCTAAGTGCTGAGCTAAGATAAGCTGAGCTGAGTTGTTTTCACTCATAGAGTTGAGGTGAGTTGAGTTGAGCTGAGCTGAGTTGAGCTTAGCTGACACGCTGACGTGAGCGAAACTGACACGCTTAGCTGATATGAGCTCAAAAGCTAAGCTCAACTTTGGCGTTGAGTTTGGCGCTAAGTGCTGAGCTAAGATAAGGTGAGCTGAGTTGAGTTGAGTGAATGCGTAATAGAGTGAGTAATGAATTTTTAGTGAGTGGTCCGGAGTGTGGGTTGTGAGGTTATGAGAGCGAATACAATTACCTTAATGCACGTTCGTTCTTCACAGTCCCGCTCCTTTGAAGTTTCTGCCTTACCATACCCAACACCCCATGCTGTGTGAGAATGGCTTGGTTCCAAAACCTCAAAGAACATAGTGAAAAATAACATGCTTATCTTGATCTTATGTAAGACCAGAAAGTGCGCAGTACCATACCATACTTTTATAGTAATCACACATATCCTAAAAGATCTAAAACACGGGAGCACATATGTGGAAAATTATTTTTGCATCAAAATATTACACCTCTTTGTGGCGCAACGGGAGACAAGTGGTCACAGACACAAGAGTGTCAGACCTACTCAAACCCAAGATGCCATACATCACAACAAGGCCAATACCTTGTTGCTCGCGGATCAAGGGCGCTCCAAACAAACCCGCAGACCAAGGGTGCAGGCGCCTTCTTCTACAAGAGTAGAAAGCGTGACCACAATGGTTCCTTCAATGGCGCAATCACCAATGTGTGGCCAAGGGAGTTCGTTTTTGCAACGCCACAAAGGAGGTGTAATATTTTGATACCTATGCTAAATAAAATATTTCTCATAGGGTTGCAGGATTTGCACCGACCAAATAAGATATGCAAACAGCTTATGTGAAAACCGAGCTTACAGTTGATATTCGTTATAGAATACTAAAAGTCAATAGCTAAAATAAGTCTATACATTAAAACAAAACAGTTTGATAAAAAGAAAATAAAGAAAATAAAAAATAAACCACCACTCTAAGTGGGGAAGGATTACCTAAAGGGAATCCGGCCCAGTTCGCCTAACTATTACCCAGCAGTTCAATCGCAATGGTTCCACCGCGAGCTGCGAGCTGGTTCAAGGCACAAAGGATTGCACAATAACAGTGTCCTCCCCACTAAATCGCATATTTAGACTGAGGAACTCTAGGTTCTACCTACAGTGAAGGCAAGGAGCGATGTTGCTGTCCTAGGCACAGCAGTTCAATCGCAATGGTTACCTGGCACGATATATCATTTAAGTAATATATCAGGTATACGAGGCATATACCTGTGTTGACTATGCAAGGCCATCCCTCATCGAGTCGTTGAACAAGTGAAAAGCTCCCTGCCGTCACTATCCCGACACACACCCGACTCTCTTAATTAAAAGAAAGACTAAACCAAGTGCGATGCAATAAAAAGCTCAAACAAGGACAAGAGCGTACCTTAAATTGGCTGGGTTGGGTTTCACCCCAGGGCGTGCCGAAGGCTAACGCACTCCCAGCCTCATTTGAGCGAACTGTCTATCTAAAACAAAGTTCGCATCGTCGGACCTTAAAAACTACAAGCACCTATATCACGATACTCGCAATTTATGCAAGTGCAAATCGCGCTACAAGTTGCACTGCTACTAACTGTAGTAGCAATGACTGCAAAAGACATGCTACGGAAAGCATGGAGACATACCTTAGATTCCCAGTGTTTCCACACCACCAGAGCCCAAAAGCAATTGGGGTGGTAACTGGGATCGGTGCGTCGGATATTTATATCCCGCCTCCTCGCCAAGAGCCATGGGGCGGTTGTCATGCAATTTTGAGTTGCGACACTTGGAACCTAGACTGGGCCTTTTTAGAAGCTAAAAAGGCCCAGTTTTTCACGATCCAGTAAAAACAAGCAAACAGGCACACACACTTGTAAAATTCTATCGAAGAATTCAATTTGAAAGCACATTTTTCCAACTAGCTAGCCTAAAGGCAGATAACGCACACAAAACAAGTACTTAAAAATCACTTAATCATCACGTAACGTGGGAGCTCCTAGCCCCACATCAAATGTCGCGCGTCCCTATACCAACTCACCTGCCCTTCAAGATATCACTATGATTCAAGGTGCGCAGGTTGATCCAGCTTTCCGATCTTACTAAAAGGTTGTGAGCGCACCTGGCGGGAATGATGTCCGCTCATTCCGTGTGTGACCAACTGCTTCCAACCATTTTCGAAAACGTGCTCATGGACTTCATCTGCGAACACTGTAAGTGAATTACGAAAGGAAAATAGGTGCGCAGGCAGGATCTACTCTCAAAATCTCGCACGAAAATTATGGGGTAAATCATAGTTTTGGGCAAGCGACAAAGTGCGTGGGTGTGTGGGTTACGTAAACACCAAACGCATCTTGCTTGCGGCGACCACGCTATGACCAACCACCTGCGGAAAATATACGGTACGCGAAAATATCAGAAACTATTTTATACTAGCAACACAATACAATCAAATTATCTAGGCTGATCTAATCAGAGTTTGCAGTATGGTTTTCGGCTCACGTGCTTTCAAAATTCGGAGACGCACGTAAGACTAAATGGGAAGTCAAGAGCTCACGATACTGTGTCCATGCGCCATGGCGCGCCAGTGACATTTCTGCTGACATCTGATGTCATTGACATTTCTGATGTCATCGATTACTGGAACGCGAAGAAACGGTGCAGTGCGTTCGGGATTTCCGATGACGGTTTACGATCCAAAGCGAAACGAGAACGCGGATCGCGGATCATCACCATCGTTATGAGCACGCTCTCAGGCGATGCATGAACGGGGATCGTGACGTGTCGTCTTTGTTACACGAGCGCTCCGCAACGGGGGGGAACGGGGAACAGTCGATTACGCATTCAGAACTGAACGCCGAATTCCAGATGAGCGGACTCAAACTCGGTCCGAAGCTGCACCACCAACTCGGAGAGGCGGTCGGTGTCGTCGGTACCACGATAATGATGTTTCTTGGAACCAAGGATATCCTCGCGGATACCCTTGGCCCAAGCCCGATGTAGTCTCCCCTTGTAGACCACGTCGACCGCAGCGTGTTGGTCAACGAGATGCTTCCGCAACGCGACAGCGGCGTCGGAGTTGCTGGAAGGATTAGGGGGCACCACAGGCGGGGTGCTAGCGGTTGGGGTGTCCCGAACCGCATCTATAAGCCGTATAGAGGCGTCCAAGTCGGAGTCCTTCAATAGGCGTTTACGAGCTCGTGTAGATGTCGCCATTCTTCTGAAAGCCAGAGAAAAGATGATGCGCGGCAGCACGTCTGGGTGTTGTGGCGGAAATGGAGGGATGACGTAACGGCAGAACGTGCGGAGCGGCGAAAAGAGCGAAGGGCACTTGCAAATGTCGGCGTGGTCGAAGGTGTCCGGAGCACCAGCCCAAAATACGTAAACCAGCGTGATCAGGGCAGGTAAAGTAACGCAAATGAACATTGCCAATCCCAAGCAATAGCAACGCGCGGTGCCCATGACTCGCAGCCGCAAAACACGTCTACCGTAAAATCATGTCCAAATCCTAGTCGCACCCAAACGCGCAAGTGCGCACCACCTCTTCAAGCGGCTGCTTAGCCAATCATGGCCAAGATAGCAAGTGGAATGAAAACGTGGATGGGGCCACGACCTACCGGAATATCCAAGTACACTAGATATCAGAAAGTCCCGTACTCGTGTGGATAAACTGTATAAGATAAATAAACCCTAAGCTAGATATACCCGGAACGGTCTCGGACGGTCTCGGTGTCTAGCCTACCTGTGACACAGCGTGTGTCACAGTACGAACCTACAGAGCAGTCAGTAGTCCAGTGTTGGTCCTAGGAATCTGTCATAGGGGCCTGCACCGGGACTCCCAGTCAGGGCTGCCTATACAGATTTCAGCAAACGAAAACGCGGCGTGGATTCAAGAAAACGCGGCGTGGATCCTCTCCGCACATGATGGCGAAAGTAAAAAGAAGAGTGGATGCGATGGGTGCATTAGCACCACCACACGCCACCACCAGACAACGACCAAGAGCCGCGCAAGGTGGAGGGTAAAGCTGAGGATGCCGCGGGGCGAGCTCCAAGGAGTCAAAGCTCTGGTCGATGGCCGAAGCGATGGACTCGAGTCTGGTGTCTGGTGCATAAGCACCACCAGACACCACCAAACCATAGCCAGTGGCAGAATCCCGTCGATACACTCGGAGAGACTCTAGGGCAGCCCGAATAGCGGTCACGCGCGCACGTTGGTGCGCGTTGGACATGGCCAACAGCAGACTGCAGAATTCTGTGAAATATTAGATAGGGTTCGCAAGCGAAAACCCAACTTTTCGTAAAATCGACAATTTCCAGTGATGGAAAAGTCAAATTAGGGTGATTTTTGACGGGGAACACGCTGGCGACGCCAAAAATACCGTGCGGTAAGCCAATTTTCGTGCAGAAGGGGTGCTGCTGTTCAGAGAGGCACAACCGCGAATAGATTGTAGTCGGTCTCGCAGCTGGAGATGCTAATGAAGCCGAAAGTGGCGTGATACGGCACGCTCAGATGATTCCCGTAGCCGTAATCTTACGGTAACAGCGGGGCGTTGCTGGAGATGCAAACAAGGGTTCGCTGGAGATGCGGTCGCTGGAGACGCGACGTCGCTGGAGATGCGATGACGAGAGTAAGGACCGAAAAAAAAGAGACCACCGCTTCAAGTGGTGCAGCCCAAACCTGACGGGAAAGCTAAAATATATACTGCTGTAATATATTATAAGCTTTCACAGAGAAGAAAGCTGAAGCCGTGAGCTCAGGGTTTCAGATACAGTACTCAAGTGAATATTAGAATACAGATAGTGTTTTAATATTCCTAGCGGTTGGTGATGCTGCAGCAAGTGACACAGCAGAGAGTCACAGCACAGTGAGGGGTGACAGCAGAAGGGGGGCAACAGTCACCCTTACACAGGGGGTGAAAGTTGCATCCCCCGTGAACTTGCAGTGCCTGCTGTCTGCTCCGCTCGTGTGTCACGGTCCGTCCGCCAGCTTAAACTCAATTATCTTACAGTTTAATCCGACTTTAGCCGAACCGAAACCCTACCTCACTGCCTTACATTTTCCAGTGCAAGCATATATATATATTCTATATTATCTGCGTTTCACATCAAAAATCGGCATCCCCGCTGGGAAATCGTCATAAGTTATCTACTTGACCCTAGGGAAGTCCAATCCGCGACCCCCCGCCCTTGGGTCCTAGAGTGGCCGTAAACCCCCTGAAATCGACGGATGACAGGGGCCCTGATATCCGCTCTATGACGGTTTGCCCTCCAATTCTGGAGGGAACCCCAAGCGGGGCAGTGATTCAGTTGCATCGTGCGACGACGAGCTGTAGCGTAGGCGGACCCATAGCCATACGATTTCAGTGCAAAGGGGTCGAGTAAGTCCCCTGGGATAATTTGTACGCCGTGGGGCTAAGGGGGGCGAGAAAAACCTGCAAAACGCGAGGTTTGCAGAATTTCAGGGGGCGTTAGTTATAGAAGTCCCGAGGGGGTATTCAGTGTGGTGGGTGGGTGAACTGAAGGTGGGCTGTCGCGGAGTGATTCCTTGATGGCTAAGGGCGTGCGAGCCACTCGGATACTCCACAAGACGTGCCTATAAGTCCCCTGAGGGGCGGGGGTGGAGGGGTGGGAGAATAGTGGGATGACAACCCGTGGCTGGCACTCGCGAGAGGTCTACGCGACTGAGTAAAAAATGGTTATGGATATGGCATCAATTTTCTGAAAAAACTGGACCGTCATAGAGACATGCTGCTGCTGCGCGTCGGTCAGGTCGAGGTGGGTTACACACGACACCAGCCGAGCGACAGCGACAGTGACAGCCGAGCGCTCACCAGCGGACGGGAGGGGAACACGAAGTCGAACAGTGAAAGACTAACGTGAGTTCAACACTTGAACACTTGAACAGTTGAGTGGAGCCTTCGCGTTCGGCTTCGCTTCGCTTGGTAGGAACTTTCAACTTTGAACTTACTTTTTCTTGCTTATCCTTTTGATATAGGGGGTACGTGAACGTACAGGTGGGGAAAAATCCAAATTCCCCAATTCTAAATTTTGCATTGTTACCATCAAATTGTGAGTGAATGCGTGTGGTGCAATAAGGAATGTTGTGAAGTATTGAATAACAAAAGTTTAGAAAAGCAAGTGGCATTGGCAATTAAAATGTAATGAACACGAGGATATTAATTGGGATACTTACAGAATCAAGATATTGCTATGTTGTCCAACCATATTGACACTGTTAATATAAAGGTCAGGTTGAATATAATTTGGAAGCATAATTGGAATGTAATGTTATTAATTAAATCAAAGTACTAAATAAAGGAATAGTATAGTTGTAATCTCAAATTTAAGGGCACATTAACAATAACAAGCAAGGCATGGTATCGGTCGAATTTCTTTATATCGGTTACCAACTGATAGTTGAAAAAATACAATCGGCGAATAATGATAGTCAACACGCCATTCATCGAATGATAGTGATAATCATAATGAAAGTATCGGTTGAAAGTGATAGCTTACTATTTAAAAATGTTGACTATCGACCGATAACGATAGTTATGCACAGACATATCGAACCGGATAGTAATAGTATGCTGAAGGCAACTAATAATTACCAATAATTGTCTAATTAGCGATAGTCACTTAGTCAGCACTGCGCGTAAGGCATAAGCTACGAGCGCTGCACAATGTGGCCAACCACAGGGCTTCGTTCTAGCTTTCTAGGTTCTACATACTCAGCTAGTCAGCTTATTCAGGCACGGCGTGTGGCCCGTCAGCAGAGTTTGACAGTTTGTGTATACACACGTTGCTGTACACGTTCAGCTCAACCAGGTCATCACCACAGTTCAGCTATCCTATTTGGTGTTCACACCAGCCATCATGATGTGCTTCAAGGTGCATTCGGAGGTGCACTTTTGCAGATCGCCATGCATTGCATGCGGCCCACTCCACTGAACAACCTCTCGAGCGAGCACTGGAAGATCGTGCAGCGAGTGCTTCTTCGGCTGCTTGCAATCGCTGTTTCTTTTCCTCGAGATACTTCTCGATCATTCTCCACATTACAACCGGCCAAATTCTCCACTGGTTCCCACGTGTCACAATGATCCCCCAAAAGGTTACCATCTGCCTCCCAACTAACTAACTAACCATTGTTCGGTGCCATAGCTAGCCCTATCTCCCTTTACGCACGCAACAACATACTCGTGCTCATCGCTGCCCGTTGGGTCGAATGGAGATTGTTGGGAACGCTTTACCAGCCCTTTGCCTTGGGCACGCAATACGACCTGCTCCGAGCGTGCTCGCTTTGAAGACCGGTTGCCACCAGTTCGCACAGGGGTCGTTCGGACCGTAGATGCATTGCAGCTCGTCCTTCGGCTTGCACGGATCATGACGCTGACTGACGATGGGGTGACTTGAGGATGGTAAGTCGGTATGAGAATACAATATTGTAGTAGTGAAGTAGTGAAACAAAGGTGTTACCCGGCGAAGTGTTCTTATATCGCCACCATCTGCCATCGACAAGCAAGGAGCGGATCACATTTCCCACATCCCATTGGCCAATAATTTCAAAATTCAAATGTAGGTGTCCCAAGTTGCACTATAGCCAAGACAGTGACTCCGTGGCCCAATCAATTAGGATGAGGGCCGATAATGCGGATTGCGGGATGCGTGCCTTCATACGAATCGGTTATGGACAAATAGTTTCAGTCTCGGCATCGAACGACGATAAAAGCTAGTCCGCGTGGCACTATCGTATACGAATAATGATACCTTCTTGGCGCGCAACCGATCGATAGCGATAGTTAAATATTCAAAATTTTCATCATCGAACGATAGTGATAGTGACGCATTACCATATCGGTTGATAGTGATAGTGTGAAATTATCGCCGATACTTCGATAGATCTAACTATCGGCGCAACCGATACCGTGCCTTGATAACAAGCAAGATAAATAGTTGGGACATTTGAAGACATTCGAAGCAAACACCAATTGGCATATTTACTGTCAAGGCTAGGAATTGGAAATTAAGGTTACCCTATTAAGAATATACTCAGATTTGAGGTGTTGGCAATGTAGCTAGGAAAACTAAAATGTTCTCTATTTACTACAGGTCATTAAGATATCGAATGCAGGATTCCCCTGTTGACAGCGCCCTTTTCTCGCAACTTCTGGAGAGCGGGAGGAATGTTTGTTTGAAGATGTGGGAACTCCTGAATCTTTGCATTCAATGATGAGATAGCAAGTCGTCTGGCCCTCAGCTCTTCACCACGAAGTGATTTCAGGAAGTTATCCTGATCGATTGCATGTCCTCCGAAGTGAGGCCCAAAGAGAGGATTGTTGTGCTTGTCAGTACGAAACGATTTGAAAAAAGGCAGTGCACTGCTAGGTGTGGCTGACATGTTTGAACCTGCCAAGCGGTATGATACAATCTGATCTTGTAGGATGAGAGTGAGGTTGCCATCCCTCCAGATTACAGCATACAATTGCTCGTTGACGACACGCTTGAGGTCAAGACTATCTCTGAGGGCTCTGGCTTTCTGAATTGTTGAAAGCTTAGAGAACGGTATGACCACACCAAAAGCCGGAATGTCTCTGGCGCCACCTGTAAGCCAAAGGAGCAAAATAGAAGGATATCAAGGTAACATGGTTAATGTGATGTCAAGGATGGGAATTATTAGATGGAAACAAATTACAAAATCGAAAATAACAAACTCACCTTCAGAGAAAAACATGCGAATCGTTTGCCCTTCATATCCGACTGGAATTGGATGCCCAGCTGGGTTTTGCGAAGTGTGAGGATGTTGAGCAAGCAGAGTTTCAATCTCTTTTGAACATATCGACTCTCAACGACTATTAAATATCTCTATGACAGCTAATCGAAAGAGAAATGACATCGATCAAATTTATGTGATATGAGAGTGACGAAATGATTGATAGATAATATAATCTAAATTGACCTTTGAGTCTTCGAGAAAAACGATGCTTCGATTAATAATCCATTTTACAAATAAAAAATCATGACACGTGCAACTGACAGGATAACCCTGCATAATTGTGGAAACAAACATTTTCAAATGTTTTTTCTCCAAAATGTTTTGTTCAATTTAAAATATACATACGGTCAAGCTTTATACTGTCAAGCTATAAACTACTTTTGCTAACAACTGACTTTAGCGATCACATGATTGTTCTAATCTAGTTATGTTTCGCTTTGGCCCCTTTCTTAGTCTTTTTAACAGCCACAGAGCCAGCAGATTCATCAGGTTTAATAACGCCAGGAAGTTCATCCATGGCCACAACGCGAGTAGGTGCTTCGGTCGCTTCGATCCTGAATTCGCTTGCAGTCTCAACAGCGCCAGCGCCAATCGCGCCAACGCCAGCGCCAGTTTCTGCCATTACAACATTGCCAGCGCCAATAGGTGCTTCTTCGTGTTGTTGATCGCCAACAATAGGGGCGATTGCGCTAGCTTGGCCACAAGTTGCGACATTCATTCCGCCACTCGCCAATACTCCAGGGACTTCTTCAGGAATGGGATCGCCAACATCGCCAACAGGTGGTGCAACCATGGTAAGATACATGGTTGCAACACCAGTAGGTGCCTCGCTTGCGCCAGCGCACGAAGCACCTGCACAATCAAGCACAACAACGAAACATTTTTAGTAAATATACAACAGAAATATTCAGTTCATAGCCACATTGAAGCCAACAGACAAATAGACAATTAAAATTTACCCGCGCCATCAGGAAAAGGCAAGGCGGACTTGGCATTGCCCTTGCCCTTGCGCCTTTTTGGTGGTGGGGGAGGAGGGGTCACGTAATCTTCGTCCTCACTATCGCTGTCGATAGTGAGAACCTGGCGATTGTTGAACCAGGTCGAAGGTAGCCCCCATTCTTTGATAAAAGAATGGGACAGGTCCTTGGTGACCTCCACAATGGCCTCCAAAGTCGGGAGAACGCCAGAAATGTCCGCGATGTTTCTGGACAGCTCATACTGCGAAGCCAAGCTCAAGTTGTAAAAGGTTTCAGAGGACATGTAGATGTCGCACAACTTGCCCACCTCCACATGTTCCAGTAGAGGAGCTATGTCCTGTAGGGTTGCCTCAGCCATGAGCTTCCACCCAGTGGCCATGAGTACGTCGCCAGGGGCATCCCGCTAAAAGTGACTGAGACCACTGGCTGCTTATCCTTGGTACGTGATAAGCTTCGTGTTTTGCTTTCGCATACAACAAAAACACGAAATCGAAGATTGGATAGGTCTTCATTGTTCTCAAACTTGCTTTTCAGGGTGCCAAACCATGTTTTAGAAAATTGAGACATGTTGAAGTTAAAGTTGCTTTGATGTATATTTTTGAATTCAGAAATGGTAACAATAAGAGTCGTTGGTAATTTATATGTTGATACATAGGGGCACCGTCACAAATTTAGATGTACTATTTATGCTATCGAAGGATATCGATGTGTGTGGCCATAATGATCGCCAAATGTCGTCATCAAAGCATGCCAGTTGTCAAATGTGTTACATGTGTAGCGTATCAACAATTATTTGCATTTTATATCAATTTGATGGTTGAAATTACTTTGAGCAAACTCTGATTTCATCAATTATTCATGTATCAATCGATGTGATTGGTCAAACAAATATGTTTCATCTTTCAAACCAAAGATGAAATGAAACTGTTTCATCTTTCAAATCTCAAGCTGATTTCATAGTAATATGTTGTCAGTACGCAATTGGTGAACGAACAAATCAAATCAAATTGTGTTGCATTATCCAGATCTCAAGATAGTTTGTGATTCATTGTTTAAATATTCGATCATATTTGATAATATGATTGGTTGTAAATTTTGATGTGAATTTTGTCTTAGATATCGTGGTGGTCTATGGTTCTTAGACACTGAGAGGCCCACATGTGGGCAGAAGGCGAAAGGTTGTCTTGTGGTTGAGGTGTAAGGCGGGGGAGGGAGGGGGTGGTCGTTAAGGGGTGTAACATCGAATAGTGGGGGACTTATTGGTGTGGGGTTGATACAAGCTGTGTCAGAACAAAGAAGGAAAATGATGGATGACGGGGAATAAACGGGGTGACTAAATAAACACGGTGGCGCGGTGCGGTACGAACTAGATCGCGGCGGTTATAAGGGTAGGGCTGCGTGGTTCGTGCACCCAAGCCCCACCCAATTGTGATCAAGGCATGCGATGGCATTGACCGGGGGCTCCGCTCATAAAAATGTAATGTAAGCGGCCATGGGCCCAGCTCATACGGTTCGACGTTCATGACAATGTCATCAACCTTCATTCTCGCAGATTTGCGTGTCACTGAGTCTCACTTCTCATGTCTGATGTGTCCTTGGCGACCACATCCAAATATTTAAAGAGGCTTTATATTATAAATTATTTATTTTAAATTTATTATAATAAGCGTGACAAATCGAACAGCGACGCATGACGATGACGATCGAAAGGCGCCATGCATGATGACAACGGGTAGCGGGACGAAAGCGTCATGCATATGCATGATGACAACGATCAAAAAGCGTCTACACGATGACAGCAAAGAGGGGACAATCTAAAGATTTTCCCCCAAACATTTATACCCAAATGTGTGACATAAAAAACCAGATTTTTCAAAGAGGGTGACAAAACGCTTACGCTTTACAGACTGCGTCTCATGTCATGTCATACGTCTAACGTCTTATTATCAATATCCAGTCGACCACATCCAAATATTTATACCGTCAATAAAAGTCTTCATCTTATTTTAAAATATATATAAATAAGTCATATTTCAAATAATACTTCATTGCTAAGTTATATTTATACTCAACAGTCGTGACACTGTGCAATTCCAATAAGATTAAAATAAAATTAAATATTGACCGATTAAATATAAAGGGCTTTATATTGAATATTCTAAATATCAAATTATATACTGCCGCGTGCGACATAACTTATCCACGACTTACAAATCGTTTCGCAGTTTTCATCTGCGACGCTAAAGTGCGTAACAGGGGTTAAATTGCGAGAGTGTAACGCGCACATCGAAAAGCGTATCGTTCGAAAAGCGTATCGTTCGAAAAGCGTGACGTTCGAAAAGCGTATCGTTCGAAAAGCGTGACGTTCGAAAATCGTGACGCAAAGCAGTGTTCGTTTTGCAATACACTACAGTAAGCCTTATAATGATAAGTCCTATAATGATATAAGCCTTATAATGATACCCGACCGAGACCACCAAGTTGGTAAGCCTTACAATGATAATTTATCATTATAGCTATAATAATAAATTATCATTATAAGGCTTGTAATGATACTATCATTATAAGGCCTTATAATGATAATTATCATTATAATACTATTTATACTGTTGAAGATTCGACTCTCTGCCGACGTTCATTGGGCACGGGTGCTGGATGTGACACACCGACAGTAAAGACTGTCACCTGTCACTTCCTATAGTAGGCTGGGTGACCGTCACCAGTAGACGGGAAACACCCGTTAGTATTTATGTGTATCTCTTTTATCAATCTGAGACTTTTACCGTTCTGATATCGAAACCCTTAACTCAGGGTTTATTCTCCGTTATCCGATATATACACCCGACTATATATCTGACAGGTTTGGCCCCACTTACGTTTTATTTAGCCACTGCGACACCGCCAGTATGATTGGCTAAAGCCAGACGCTTGGGATGGAGTGAGGCGCTCCGCGCGTGGGAGTGCCGGCAGTCGCGGGTATGGCCTCAGTTTTGTGGGTTGATTTACGGCTGGCTGTAGGCCTTTGAGGACGTTTTTCTTTTCTACGGGATTTAACGTTGGATTGGTTTACGCATCCTGGTTGGTCACCACACCGTTTCGTATCGGCCGCCATCTACCACACGACTTCTCGGAATTTCTGCTCTCTCACGGCAGCCGTATCGACGACCCACCACATTTCTTGGCCGCCCGAGACTACCGCATTTTTTTCCCCACGTCTTCTTGCCTCACTCCACCCCTGTAGTCTTCTTCATCATGGTTGCTTCTACTAGATCAACGGCTAGCATGGCGCATCGCCGCCGCACATTAAGCACAATCTTTGACTCCGTTGCTGCCAGGCATGCCAACACGCCCGCGACCCCGACAGCGGCACAGCCGGCCGCTAATTCGGCGGGTGCTACATTTTTGGCATCGGTACGCACCTTACAGCGGGAGCACTTCGACATGAAGGTGGCGAAGCACGTCCAGCACAAGTTGTTCGACGGCAAAGAGGGGAGATTTTCCGGTGCGGAGCCCCACGCGGCGGCCATCTTCACAAGGATGGTCTCTGCCCTGCAGGCAGCATTCGTCACTGAGGACACCGGTTTCCTCCCGCTCTTCACGCTGGACGACGCTACTTTGGCCGTCCGCGTGGAGGCCAACAATTTATTGTTCTCCGCGATCGAGCTGCTGATCGACCCCTCGTCGCCCGCAGCGGACTGGTTGGACTCGTCCAACGCCAGCTTCCCGGCAGCAGACGGTAAGCGTGTCTTGCTCGAGTTCGCCCGTAGGATGATCCCGGTTGGGGACCCCTTCCAGGGGCAAGCGGACATGTTTGCCGTCCGCGTCGCTGCGGGCGTGGACCCTCATGGACCCATTGAGGACTTCAACGCCGCGCTCAAAGCTGCAAGGACCAGATCGACGCTCCAGGACGAGGACGTGAAGTCCCTTTTCATCAAAGCCCTCGACGCCACCTTCTACCAGCCGGTGGTGTCCCGTTTGCTCCTTCATTCACGACCAAAGAGCCGCACACGACCTACTCACTATTCAGCAGTGGGTGCGGGAGTGCTACGGCGAGCACGTGCGGGCGGGTACCGCCACCGCATCCGCACACCGGTACTCCCACGGCACGCAATTCATGGAGAAGGACGTTGATGGGTCGGGTGCGGCGAGTGAGATCGCGGACTTGCGGACAATGGTGCTCGACTTGAAGAGGCAATTGGCCACCTTCCTCGTCACCGCCGAGTCCGAACCGTCTCCGCGGGGGTTTACCCCTCGCGCGGACAAACCGGACCGCCGGGTCAAGACCCGTTTCGCAGCCTCGCCCCTCCCCAAAGGGGGGAATTGGTCTCAGTCCGTCTCACGGAAGGTGGCCTTCCACCGCGAAAGCGGTGCGACAATCCCGTACTGCCAAAATCAGGTGTGTGCTAAGGAGAAAGCGAGGCACTGGCACCGGGACTGCCCGAACGGGGGCAGGGCCGGACTCTCGGCCTTCGCCTTCGCCGAGGAGGCCGAAAACTCCGTGTTGGCCGCGAAGTTCCAACACGCCATCGACAACAGCGACCCCGTGGAATTCGACGCCCTCTGCATGCTTGCGGGCGGGAAGCCGGAGGTCTTCACCGATCTCTCCGCGTGCTCGTTCTGCGAGGAGGACGGTGAGGTCCTCGTGTCCGCCGTCGCTGAGTTCTCTGAGATGGCGCACGCGGCTGGAGCTTCCACATTCAACGTCAACACCTTCACTGCCGACATGCCGGTGGTGTCGGAGCCACCCGCACACTCCCCGCCCGCGTCGGTTGAGTCCGAGGAGCATTGGACCGGTCCGCCAAACCCCTTCTGCCCTCCCGTCACACGCACGTTTGCCGACTTCATTGAGGGCACGGGGGTTGCGTTGGTGCCCGACGAGCCGGCCCCAAGCATGAATTTGCTCTCCGCGGTTGGGGAGCCGGAGCGCGTGATCGACTACAAGCCCGCAACTTGCACCACGAGCGACGATGGCGACGAGGGTCACTCGGCGACACTGCCGCGACCACGGTACGGCTGCGGGAACGGCATTCCGAGGTTCGCGAGATCTCTCCTCACTTCCTCCTTGGTGTGCGCACTCTTTGTAATTTGTGCCGCCGCCGCACCGCACGCCGTTGCCGGTGTCGGTGGTGCCGATGCGCGCACATGCACGGCTCTACCGGTCGGTGGTGCTACGTGGGCTACCTCGGCGATCCCGGCTACGGAGGCTTCACCGACTGACATGGTTCATGGCGTGCCGTGTGCTATCCCACCTCGTCGCCAACGGCGGGAGCAGAGACGGCAGGGCCTCTACATGGCTCCGATGCCGTGGCATCCCGGGCCGCCACCGCCTGCCGAGTTGTTTGTGGACGGCCCTCCGCTGTCGCCGGCTTCATCTTCGGATGACGAGGCTCCACCGTCGGGCGGCACTTGGCAGCACCCTGGTGCGGTGCAGCCTCCCGTGATCGAGGATCCGTCAATTCCTTCTACGAATGATTCATCACCGGCCCCGGGGGCCGGCAACTGCTTCACAGTCACGCTGCTCCGAGCCGGGCAGACAGCTCCGAAGACCGCTAGTGGCTAGAATTAGTCACGCCGTGCCTGCCTGGGAGTTAGCTGTAGTGTAGCCTCCTAGATGTGCAGAAGGGCTCTCTGAATTTGAGCTGTGTTTAGGGTTTTAGCAAAGTAACAGCAGTATCTGACAATCTTGCTGTGACCTGGGACCGCCCTGACCAAGAGTACAGGCCCCCAGTTGTGCTACAGTTTCCTCCTGAAGTTGAGTAGGGAGTTTGTTTGCTTCGTTCACTACTAGCTCCGGTTACCACCCTAGGTGGTGTGCTGGATGTGACACACCGACAGTAAAGACTGTCACCTGTCACTTCCTATAGTAGGCTGGGTGACCGTCACGAGTAGACGGGAAACACCCGTTAGTATTTATGTGTATCTCTTTTATCAATCTGAGACTTTTACCGTTCTGATATCGAAACCCTTAACTCAGGGTTTATTCTCCGTTATCCGATATATACACCCGACTATATATCTGACAACGGGTATCTCTGTCACAAAATCTGTTACTGTACACAAAATCTTTACGTGTCCATTGTTTCCCTTATTTCTTTTTCAACATCACCATGTCGGCGACCGCACCCAAGACCAGGGGCAGGAAGGTGGGCACGGTTCTCGCAAAAGGTTCGAAGCGACAAAAGCTGACCGATAAGCAACGCCTCACGATCATCGAATGGAACGTGCCTGACGCCGATGGACGTCTCCCTACGCAGAAGGCGCTTGCTGTGAGAGCGCAGATAGAGTTCGAACTGGAAAAAGAGCCAGCGCAGCCCACTATTCAGGCTGTGCTTAAAAGTAAGGCTCATATTCAGAAGGCAGCCGAGGATAAGTCCACCTACCAGTTGGCCAAGACCAAGCAAAGGAAGAGTAATGTGGACTTCCTCAACAAGTCGCTTGAATCATGGTTCGCGAGGATGGAAGCCAAAGGGGCCCCTCTTCGCATTCGTCGGTATGGTCCACCTTTAATCAAACACTTTGGCCTCGATCATACGCATAACATGGACGAAACCGGCTTATTCTGGAAGCGACTTCCAAGTCGCTCGCTTGCTACTCGCAAGCGATCTGGTCGCAAGCTGGCGAAGGATCGTTTCACGCTGTGTGTCACGACTTCGGCGTCTGGACATAAGTTTCCCTTGCTAGCGATCGGCAAAGCGAAACGTCCTCGTTGCTTTGGGAAGAAGTGGACCCCTTCAAACATAGGCATCCCCTACACGCATTCCACCAAGGCTTGGCAAACTGGTGATACGTTCACACATTTTCTGCATTTGTTTGGCAGCTGGGTTGGGTCTGGGGAAGAACTGTTATTCCTTGACAACGCCGGCTCGCACATTCGCCCCAACAATGCGAAGCCCCTACCCAAATGGATTCGTGACTTGGGGTGCTCTGGGTATGTCTGGCGGAATGTCTCGGTCGTCTTCTTTGACCCCAACGCCACCTCCCACGCGCAACCAGCAGACCAAGGCATGATAGCAGCCCTCAAGGCTTACTATAAGCGTCGCTTTTTGACTTTGCTTGTTGCTGAGTTAGAGGAAGAGGGTGCGAATTTGGAGAACTTCAAGCCCGAAATACGCACAGCTTTGGGAATGTGTAAGGGTGCTTGGGACGAGGTGACCGAGGAGTGCGTGCGTAACTGTTGGCGGAGGGCAGGCATTTTGCCACTCTTGGACGAGTTAGATGCTCAGGCAGATTCTGAGGCTATTGGGTCGCGACGTGGCCTCAAGGTGGGGCGTTTGGATGTGCCCGCTGAAGCTGCTCAATACGTCGAGTTATTGGCCCGCTTGTTGGGGCACCTGAAGCTGGACAATTCAGATGTCGCGACCTTCATTCATGACCCTGACGAGGACGAGGTGGAGGAAGTGGTAAACGACGAGGCTCTCGTTGCAAAAGCATTGGACACTGATAAGGAACCCACAAATGTACTATACCTTCGCCCTTCTGAGTGTATATGTCGTGTTTTTTTTTCAATGCATGCGTGTGACTTGTGACGTCTTGGGATAGGTGTGGAGTCCGATGTCTCCGGTGAATCCTCCGACGAGGAGAACCGTGAGCAAGATCCTCTCGTGGATATTCCGCCTAGTGCTACCCTAGCACAAGCACGTCAAGCAGTGAAAGTGCTGGAGAAGTTCACCCAAGACAATGCCGCCACGTTGGGAGACGCGGCGGTTGACACCTTGGGGCGTCTGAATTATGACTTGCAACGGGCATTTATTCCTGCTGGACTGCTACAACGGTCTATGCACTCTTATTTCCAAAGAGTCGTGAGGGATGCACCCACACCTTCTGCAGTACCTTCTGATGAAGAGTTCGATGTGGCTTGTGAGCAGGACCCCACGTATGGGGACATTTGTGGCATGGAAGTGCAGGGAACTAGTGCAGAGGAGCCGGATGCCGAGCTGTCCGCTAGTGATGGGGAAGATGAGATGGAGGTGGCAGGTGGTGCTGGTAAGCAGGATGTTGAGCTATCAGTTAGTGATGGGGAGGATGGGACTCCGCCGGCAAATTGTGCAAAGGAGCAGGTTGCTGAGCTTGGTGCATGGGAAGATGAGACCCAGCTTCCCGAAACGGAGACTGTTCCTAGTTCTGTAGTTCAGGAAAGCTACACCCAGCGGAATGTGCGGACCATGGGTTATGATGGGCGGGCGCAAAAGTGGTCCCCGGACCAGGACGAGGTAGAATACAGTAGTGAGGTAGAGAGCGCTAGATTTAAGTGAGAATGTATAGTGAGCAATATCTGTGCTACTTAAAATGATACTAAGAGGCGGAATCAAAGCCCGCGTTGTGAAAAGAAAGCACGTGCATAAATAATGGTTAGGATACAAGCGGAATCATACCCCGCTAGGGAAGATACCAATGGGCATACTTAAAGTGACGTGTAGATGGGTCATGCATGTTTCGCGGCGACACCCCATAGGGTTTCAGCCAAAATAGCATCCGAACGCGTGCGAATCATGGAAAATGGATTAGACCATCGTTTTCCTCGATATCGAATTGTGTTTAGACACACACACACATATATATATATATCATGCTGGATCTGACACTGTGACACTCAAAACTGTCACATGTCACTTCCTATGGTAGGTTGGGTGACCGTCACCAGTAGACGGGAAACACCCGTTAGGTATTTATGTATGCCTCTGATTTATCTATGACACTTTTACCGTTCTGATTTCCGTAACCCTTAACTCAGGGTTTATCTCTCAGTTAGATATATATTACCGACGAACCATATATCTGCCATATCATAGTGATAAGAAAGTAGATATATCCGAGCAGGCGAGGGGTGACACAGGGCACCACAGACCTCCCCCCTTATGGGGGGTGAAAGTCAGTGTTCCCATGACATAGTTTTATGTTAAATATATCAATACTTTGAAACCCTAACCCAAATCCCCATTTCAGAGCCCCTCCAGGTGCGATGTGACAATTTCTTGTGCCTATGTGCTTACCGCAAATAATAGGGAAACTTTGCATACATATCGTTCTTGCATGGACAAACACAACACTATATTTATGACACATCGGGTTTGGACCAATGAAAACGTGCCACGCAGGCAGCAATTCTGAGCTATATTAATGATGAAATGCTGATGTGGAAGTAAGGCGGCCACGTGTTCAGAACGGGATTGGTCAAGTGCATTGACGTGTTCCCAATGTTCGGAAGATTTCATTGAATATTGGTGCTGATCAGCACCAATATTCAGAATATTGGGGCCATACAGCCCCAATATTCAAATGAAATATTCCGAAATTGGGAAAATGCCAATGCCCTGTGACCCAGCCCTGAACACGTGGCATTGACGACTTTGACCCGAAATTAGGTCAAAGCCGACAACGCCTGCGAAATGCTGTGCTGTGCTCTGCCTAAAAATGTTCTAATGCGTGTCAGACAAATACATTATGCAAAAAGAACATACACGGCAAAAGCATGGCCGGGATCTCCGCGAACGCGGTGATGGGCGAGAAAAACCAAAGCCCCCGGATCCCACACAAGACGTCGGAACGAAAACATACAAGATGAAAACAAACGAATGCGATACACACACGTAAGCGAGTGCATACAAAATGCAGCACACCAGTTGAGCAACAAACACACTGGGCGCGTGTGTCACAAGGGGGCATACGCGGATGGCACAAGGGGCATATGGCGGGGGGGATCGGGGAATTAGGGAAAATACACGAGTCATCTGAAAACGTACAGTGACATGAGGGGCACACTAACGAAAGTGCATATGAAACTAAAATGGTATGCGAGGATGCAGCGAGGATCTCGTAGGCGAGCGTTGAGCGTGGAGTCGGTCGAAGATGAACACAAGCGGAAAGGAGTCGAGTAGTTGAAGGTCATCATGCGGTCGAGCACTGATCCTGCATGTGAGCAAAAAGTTAGTCGTGCATACAAATATCGATGCATGCACACTTAACGTCAGTCGCAGAAACATTATGCGCAAAGATATTCATAGCAGGCAGGGTCACAGCAGCAGGGTCAAAGCAGGAGGTGCACGGGAAGATGCAAACAAGAAATGAACTTGAAATTGCATCAGAACTCCCCTTTGGGTTAATTTCGAAGTTCGAAGCATCGATCTTAGAAATCCAGCTTTCTAGGCATTGATTGGCAGTATCTTTTTTACTATGACAGACGACTGAAAACTCGAACGATCTTGAAAATCTGTTTTTTGAGTTTCCGATTGGCTAGTATTTTATAATGTGACTCGTGATTGTGACAGACGATCATCGTAGAGATCCTCACCGTTCGCTTCGCCGTTCGCTGACGCGACGGTACAGATCACCGTGCGCTGACGCGCCGGTTACAAAACAGCCTGAGGTAGGATAGACTGTGATGACATGTCATGACATTGACATGACATGACAGCGACAGCGACAGCGACAGTCGACACTGATGACACACCGATGACGCTGCACTGTAAGCAATATTTGAGCAATATCGCGAGTTGTGATGACGTGGCAGAGTCGAGAAATATTGTTGCAAAGCATATTTCATGACGTGGCTCTCACATGATCCCTTCGATTAATCGAGGGCTGATGTGTCACAAATATATCATGAAGAGGAGCTAATTAGCCCCAATATCACCTGAGGTCGCTGACGCTCTCTCAAGTGATATTGGGGCTAATTAGCACCTCTTCATACTATATATTGTTTGTTGGGATAGGATAACTAAAACCCAAAATCTGATACCCATGGGTGTTATGGGCTGTTCCGCAGTATAATGATAAATTATCATTATAGGGGCCTATAATGATAATTATCATTATAAGGCTTAGTAAGTCCTATAATGATATAAGCCTTATAATGATAATTGACCGAGACCACCGCCATTATCATTATAAGGCTTATTGCACTGTAGCTGGTTTTCGGCGAAACCGGAACTCTCTAAAAGTTTATACACAAAAGCGTGACATAAAAAACCGGATTTTTCAAAGAGGGGGACAATCTAAAGATTTTCCCCCAATATGCTACTTGCGACGTTCGGTTGCGACTTGCGAGGGTGGGTGGCACCCGTCGCGATCGGAAGATCGGATACAAGTAACTGATCGGCATCGGATCGCCCGCGCCTTGACGCTGACGTCAGCGTCACGTCGCGTCGGGTCTCGGGCGGGCGGGGGAATTAATAAAATAAGGTCAAAGGTGGTATGAGGAGAAAAAAAGAGGAGAGGAGAGAAGAGCCTCTGATCTCCACAATTTAGCATAGCAAACTGATATTATTCGCTATATTTACTGCAGGGCAAGTCCGTTTTGGCAGGGAAAAATGTTGTCGCGGAGCAAAGCTGTGCGGGCAGTCAAGCCCGCTCAGGTCGCTGCGATTCAAGTTGTCGATCGGGGCAAAAGCGTTGGATGGAAAGATCAGTTGGCTGAACAGTTGTTTCGTCCGGTCCACGCTTCCTCTCTTTGCGTGTTTCGCATACTATACGGTCTTTGTCTCTTTATGCAGACTAGCAAATTTTCCGACGTCTTCATAAACTTTTCGGTATGCCATTTGTCAACGCGAAGTCCAAAACTCCTCGCTTGTTTTGTTTCCCCATAACTGCACTCAGTGTTCCTCGTTTCTTCAAACTTACTGATTACCTATTCGCGTACTCGCTGGTGCCTTTCACGCAGGAGACAAGCATTTTATTCCCATATAGTGGACTGGGACTTTTCCCCCCGGTTTCTCCTCATATTGGAAACTGTATGCTGATGGCGCTTGGCATCTCTAGTATTACTCTGACTTTAGGATTTTTTACGAGAACCAGCACAATAATCTCGTATGTACTTTTTGCGTATATATTCCACCAGTGCGAAAGTAATCACAACAATCACTATATCCTTATGTGCCACGTTACCTTCACATCTTGCTTTGTGGACTGGGGAGCTACTCTCTCCCTGGACAGCTATCTCTGGAAGAGAAAGGGAAAGTCCCAGGGGCAGCCGACTGTGCCCTATTACCATGTACTGCTGATGCAGGTACGAAATAGTATCAAATTAATTTCACACCGATCCAAGCAAGAGGTTAGCTGAAAGAACAGGGTGCGATGACAGCCAACGCATATTCTTGTGGTCACATGGTGTTGCGATCTTGTGTGCGCGCAGACTTGTGTAGCTTTACCTGTTTGTTTGCGATCTTAATTGTGTGGGTTTGGTGCGCTTTCAGTTGTTATTTTCCATTCCATACTTTTTCGGTTTTGTCGCGAAGTGCAACTACGACTGGCTCTTCAGAGCTCAGGCGCCCAAAACCTGGTTTGCAAGGTCATTACACACGCTTTCAGCTAAGGGCGATCTATCTCATTGCTTGCTTTCCATGTATTTTTTTTCGAGCTGTACTACTCTCACAGGTTGCGCTACTTCATGCAGGAGAAGTGGTTTCCCATATAACCTTTGGTGGTACCCTTGGTTCATCGTTTGGGGGGGAACAGCGTACGACTTTGCGGTAAGCGAAAATTGTAAGTTGTGTGAGATAGATATCGCTTTTGATGCGTACGAGACGGTGCTTATCCTGAGAACATTTCATGCCTGCACAGATAGTCTTCCTTCTCTATTATAAGCCGACTCGGTACACCTTGGCATTTCCGGGCGCCATCTTCTTCAACTGCATGAACAAGCTCATGTACGTGCCCCTCAAACCCGCCGAAAGTAGAGACATACCCTTGCGCGCCTTCCATCAAAACACTTTCGAGAAACGGGAGGCTGATCCCGTGCCTTGACTTTCACCCTAAACGGACGGCCAGGGTGTGTGCCGGAGTATGCCAGTTGTATTTCAATTGGCGGCCCCTTGGCGGGACTGCACACTGCATGGGCTGCGCAATTTTCTGTGCCACTTTCATTTTCCAACGAAAACCTACTCGCCCTTCGGAAGCGCGCGCTGAAGTGGAACAAGCATCCCCGCCGTCCACTTACAATGGTGATGCGTCTACACCTGGCCACTCGGCGCAACACTTCACGCCTGGGGCATTTCTGCGCGCTCCCGCTGTCCACCAGGTCTTGTGATCTGCTCTTTGGAATGGGGAAGCCATGCAGCCCATCAAAGCTGCGATGTGCGAAGGGTGCTGTGGGACTCTGGCGTGGTGAGGTGTGCGAAGGGTGATGTGGATCCGAGATGGGTGTGGTGTGCAAAGGGTACGTGCTGTGGGGCGGCCTGCAGGTTTAATATCGGAGTATTCCCCCTTGCGATGATGGCCTCGCTGGTGCTGTTTGTTGAGCCTGATTTCCCTGCTTACATGGTGGCTGTGGCGCGTGGAAAAGTTTCGGAGAGCCGTGAGCTCATGGCCTGGTGCACAGAAGTGGAGAGTGCGTTATTCTAGACTCTCAATTACCAACCACGCCCGCTTCATCCTCCCATTGACATCTAAATCAATCTTGGAGACGAAAGCGCTCCGAAGTTGCCATCTTTCTGACTGCAGGCGCTTTTCCATGGCAACACCATCCTTCTTGCTTCACGAAACGCACACCGGCGCCCGGCTGATCGGAACCTTGAGAGGCGTCATATGTGTTGCCCTAGATCGCTTGGCGCTCACAGTCGATACGTCAATGCTAGCACCGTGTGCCACTTACTCTCACCATCCGTCGGAGCTTCTTTGGCGTGTTTGGAATTGACAGGATTGCATGGGTTGTGCAGATCGTCAGGCTCCAGATGAGGAGGATGGACTTGCGAAGGAGGGAAAGGAAGGGAAGGTACCTCCCAGCATCACTGCCCATCACGTGGTATCCGTCCTGGACGGATGTTTTTCAGTGCGCTCATCCTTCCTAAGCACAGGGTCCGGAAACCTCGGGAACGAATGAAAAATAAAGAGCTACATGAACCCAAACTTGGATGGGCAGCATCCTGGCATCAGAGTTATATGTGTTATGTGTGTTTATGAGATGTATGGTGTGATCCTGGGAGCGATCATACGGTATTTGTCTCTGGTAGCACTATTTTGTCACCGCCTCTTATCCTCCCTTTTGTTCTTTCATGATATGCTGTATATCGTTAGATTTCAAAGTATACATATTTTGCGGGTGAATCAATCTGCTTTTGTCACCCTTCTATTATTGGTTTGTTCCACCATTTACGAAAATTGCAAACGAAGATGCAAATTTCCTATGATAATGATATGTCCGAGAACTGCCATTTGCCTGCATAGCTGCCATGAGGAAACAGAGTCTCTGGGTCAGGGATTGCGGTGAAGCACAAGGAGCGGTGCTGTGGCCCTATTCAATTCGGGTTCATTTGTACCTCGGTGCTGTTACTCGAATCGGCCTGTGGTACTGTCTCTACCATCACAGGTGTCAAAGAATTTGCTCTAGAAACCATTGGAATTACATTGAATTCTGAAATAGCCGCTTGCTTTTTTCTTGATTCTTCACTTCCCCCCGTCCAGAGATGTCGGACATGCTGTAAGCCAATGTCCTCGCCACCCTGACGGAGCCGTCCACCCGAAGCAGAGATGTTCTCGGCCCTCACAGTAATAGGGTCGATGTGGGCACACGCTGCCGATGAGGGCTGCGACCAGGCCCCAACAGACAGGCTCTCCAGCACTGTGCCTGCAGCTCGGGCACACACGACAGCCTTATCGGGTGCTGCGTGCTTGTAACTGCCCATCTTCAGAGGCCGGCAACCAATTGCGTACCGCACCAATTTCATCTATTTATTGGCAACCGAGGAGCCACTGAAGCTCCCCGTGTCACCCAGCAGCCTCCAGTAACATCCCTGTGCATGCACCACCCGAGCCCATCTCATTGTTGTACTTGCCCAAGCCGAGTCTCCATGCACCCATGCGACAGCAGCTTCTTCAGCCGTGCGATTCCACTTGATCATTCCATTTAAAATCTGCTCCATTTAAAATCTGCTGCTGACGTCATTTGGTCGGTAGCAACACCACAGGCAGCTCATCCGCCGCGCTCACGCGCTCCTGCGCAGCCTCTGGCCAGCGGTGACAAAAGCAACCACCACGAAGACGTCGGCTTTCAGCATGCCTTGGGCCATGCCCCGGCTCCCCGGACACAGAGTTACGGACACTCACCTCCGTTTAGGAATATGTATACATTAAGGAATATGTATACATTAAGCAATGTCGATGCGGTACACTGAATCATGCGCGCTGTGTGCTATTTATTCGAATAATCCCATCGCGTTGTTCTCACAATATATACTTGCGAAGGTATATATATATATATGAACTCGACTGCTTGATAGGGTGATCCTGATGCTCTCCTTCAGGCGCGATGAGCACCGTCTCGGCTGCATGGCTCAAACAGGTCAGGGCGGGCATGTGCTTCGGGCGCTGCAGGGAAGCTGCCCTCGAGGGGCGCGAGCGCTGACTGTGCGCCAGACCTTGGTCCTGGTGGGGCTCGGGATATTCGTGGCATTCCACATCCTCTTTCCTCTGCGGCACTTTGTGTTGTACCCGGACAACCCCTCATGGACGGAGGAAGGCCATTTCGGTATTGGAGCCTTGCGCCCCTTCGCCCTGCTTGCATCCCTCAAGCATGGCGACCCTGCTTTGGCATCGGACGGTTGGAACCTCTTGCCTTTCATGCACTCCAGCATAGGAACGCCGCAACGTACCTACGTCAGGCAAACGTCACTACTAAGCGGGCATCACCTCTGCAAGATAAACTCGAACATATGCATGATTGTTGTCTGCGCAGGAAAGTGTCTATGCTGCCAAACCATTGGGCCCACTTCTCGCTTCTCAGCTTGTGCGTTCCATGAGCACGGGCCGGGTGCGCTGTCGGAATGTCTGTGGAGTTGATTAAGACGCACCACTATGCACGGAAGGATGCCCAGGCTGCTGACAGGCCGCATCCCTTGATCTTAGTATTAAGGCGGTGCAGAGCCTCACTATTTGCATCACGTGGTCTATTGTGGTGAGATTGCTGCAAAGGACCCTCTGCAAAATGGCGGTTTCAGCTGTAAGCGAGCTGATGCATGCCGCATCGGTGCGCAAGCTCGTCAAATACCATTGAAAGAAATCGGGCATATACCTCCTGTGCTGGTGGATTGACCGGAGCCGTTGCCTTCAGGATCGTGGCACATGATGCTAAGGACCAAGGTGGGAAGGTGAGAGAATTCGAAGCCCGGAGCATCGGGTGCAACCTCACTCCGCACCGATAGAATGAGGTTTCCTTTAAGAGAGTTAAGCATGCACATTGGTGTATGCGCCCGCGCCTGTGTCTTGAAGCGGGCGCGGATCGTCTCCGACTTTTCGGATGACCCTTTGGGCACCAGGGAATCGATGCCTTCTCGATAGGGATGACGTGGTAATGACGGGTACTGGTGTTGCAGAGTTACACTGGAGCTGGTGCAGGAAGACGGGAAGGTGATTTTTTCTCTTTTGATCGCACGGCCAGTCTCTTCGCTTCTGCCTGATCCATAGAAGTTGATGATGGGGGGGGCATTCAATCTGCAAAGCTTCCAGTTATACCTAGCTCCCACTTATCGCTGCGGTGCCACGTGTCGCGCGCAGCCGTCTGTCTTCACTTGCGCCCAGGAGCGCGTGCGCCACCTGCATTGACTGGCACTTTCCAGATTGCGGGCCATCCGCCTTGGCTTCCTCTGCCACAACCTCGACGGCTGTGCAGTTGAGCCAAGCATCGGCTCCTTAGAGGCACTGCTTTGCCGCACTGTGTTCAAGGAGCAGGCAGCATGAACCATCGAAGAGAGAGATGTCAAGGAGATCTGAGCAGCAGTTGAAGGGTGGATGTGATCGGGAGGGGGATAAATGTGTTTGGGATATTTGTCAGAGGCTCATGATCGATCCAAGCGACGACTCTCTGATTAATCGTCGGCAGGCATGTTTCTCCTCCCCTGTTTTGGGGCACTTTTGCAAAGAAGCAGCGCAATGCCATGCAGAGCTTTGAGCATCGCAGGATCACGGCATGCGCGTGCTGGGCAGCAAACTTTAAACTCCAGTTTCACAGATTCGCATTGGCTAATGCGGTTGCTTGATTGTTTTTGTTTTCCCCAGCGTGGGGTCATCTTCAATCGCCCTGGCCACGGAACCCACTTCAACCCTGAGGTGCGTCTTTGTTGTGCTTGATAGATGCTTACTGATCAGTGGGATTGTGTGGTGGGGAAATGTTGCGTTCAGCATCGGAAGCTCGAGAAACTGCCTCACATGATGATCATGTACGCGGGAAACCTAGCTAATATATTTGAAGCTGCTGGGCACAAGCTTTCAGCAATACATGCTCACTCTTGCTTCGAATTGAATGGGCGCCCTCCTCAGCAGCTCTTCATCGAATCGGCAAATCTCCTGGATTATGTAGGTCAGTGCAGCTCCGTCAGCGTCCGACCTCTTCTCCATTTATTACTGCTCACCGGTGCATGGATTCCTGCATCCTTCTGTCCGGCATCACTTTTCCCTTGCACGTGAATGTGTACTGCAGCTCAGAATGGAGCTTCCGCGCGATAGGGCCTCCCATCACATACTC
Organism: Cymbomonas tetramitiformis; assembly: GCA_001247695.2. Lineage (NCBI taxonomy): Eukaryota > Viridiplantae > Chlorophyta > Pyramimonadophyceae > Pyramimonadales > Pyramimonadaceae > Cymbomonas > Cymbomonas tetramitiformis. The sequence continues at coordinate 25,516 of LGRX02033680.1, read as the reverse complement.
GTCGGGGTCTGTGACGGGGCTGTGATCCCGTTGATAGCTGTAAACCTACATGCCGGTATCATTTTGCTTATGTTTTTTGCAGGTACATATGAGCGAATAGGCGAAACTGCAGTGGGAAAATGGCTGCAGCCGCTTGCCAGCTTGAGTGAAGGTGTCCCTCAACATGCGCTTTGCAGTGAGGCCAGAGGAACCAAAGGCGATATTGCTGTATTTGACAAGATTCAAAAGAAAGCTGGATTTACTCTCCAGGATGATAATTCTTTAATGCGTGTCCTTCCGGATGGTACTGCTAGATATGCATACATGACGACATAATAGCACATTGCCGATAGCAGTTCTGCTTCACCATTGTACGTTCGTGTATCTTTTGAACCTCTTGATTTTTTTTTCTCACTATAGACACAATTGGACGTCTGCTCTGCCCGCCATTTGGCAATGAAAGAATGTGGAGGTGTTCAGCACGCCGATGTGGTGATCCTGATTATTTTCGTTGGCATCAAAGCTGGTCGAATACGAGAGTCCAATAAGATCAACGAAGGATCGGCATCATGGGGCAACGTGTGCATTATATTGGTGTTGGATTATCTGTTTTCGCACTCTTGCACGTTCTTGTCGTTGCGATGCCCAACGACAGAATAATCGGCGTGCCACAAAATCGCTACACTTATAATCATATATAGCATGCACACGAACCGTTTGCGTCATATCACGCGTCTTCATGTTCTGAGCGTGAGTATGGCATCGTAGTGCTATCAGTACAGCAAGCAAGTGGTCTATAGGAAGGACCATCGCCACTCTGCATCACCCTTGATACATGTCTAAACTTAGGAGTCCGCCATAAAGCTAGAACCTAGAACCTTCAGACGAATGGCATCTACATTCTGGACCACCCTGGTCGTCGATGAGCACAGTATCTTAGATATCCAAAACGCTATCAGTAAACAGGGAACGGTTTGTTATCACACATTATGGTTGACATATATATGGCAGTATCTTCGGTGAATTGTACCTGATTTGTCAGCTGCAGTCCCTGCCTGCAGGACTAGGTGCAGCAGTGTCCTCAGAAACACCTGTAGTCGTAATACCGACATATCTCATCAATAACGTCGAAGTAGCAGCCGGAGAAAATCGGAAAATGAAATCGCGTGGCACGTTGGCGGGCGAGCAATTTGAACCGCGCGGACGCTCGCAAAGAAATGTCCACGTTGTACGAAGCAGTAATGAGCGGCATAGCAATGTCTCTTGATGCTCCCGGAGCGTCTTTGGCCCAGCGATTAGCACCTATAGATTCGGAGCCGGTGGTAGATTGCTGGAACTGTGAAGTACAAAAGACGATGTCGTTTCCGAGTGGATCTAAGTTTGCAAGATTCATTCATCCGGCAGCTGGAGGCAACAGTGAGGATCGACAAAGCAGATATCGATACTCCGATTACGCAGTTTAATGGTGTCGGGAAGAGGACTAGTCCCAAGCTGATTGACCTGGGGCTGGCAACCGTAGGCAAATTGGCTGATGAGTTGACTGATACGGGCATGCAGACATATGTTTGCAAGATGATCGTGGAAGGGATGCGGCGTGTCAACGTATGGAAGCGTGATAATGCTCGCGAATTGTTGGCTACTGGTGTTCCGGGCGTGGATCCTGAGAGTGAAGACGATCGTGAAGTTGAGGAGTTATTAACCGTAGATGATAGTGATGAAGAAATACTCGCGGGAAGGAATTGAGAATGTGTGATGAAATATCGAATGCGGCACCTACTTCATCACACATTCGACATCTGCGATTGTGGTGAAATTGCATGCATGAAGAGGTGTTAGGTGACGGATATGATTCAGGGTAAAAATATAGTGTTTCATGGTCGTAACTTACTGTCAGAAATAGTGTTTCGGGGTCAGAAATAGAGTTTCAGGGTCAGAAATAGAGTGGCAAGGTCAAAAATGAATGGTTCTGGGTCATAATGTTGATACATACGCGATTCAAGTGAAAAACGCATGCACGAAAATGTGATAGGCGACATAATAATGGGATTCGGTCGGGAGGGTGTGGGGCATGTACAGCTGCAATGGAGGAGGCGTCGGGTGTGTTGACATCAGGAAATAAGCACGTTTTCAAGAATAATAGCTTCCGTGGCGGAGATCAATCGAGAATCTGTCAAACGGTGCTGGATGGTAAAGAGGCATTCGTGGTGCAGCACACTGGGTTCGGAAAGAGCTTGACATACCAGATTCCTGTTGTTATATCCCAGAGAGTCACAGTTGTGATTTCTACATCGCCATTGGTCTCGCTGATGCATGAACAAGTTCGAGCTCTAAAGTCCAAAAACATTTCGGCTTTGCAATATACGAGTGATATGGCAGACAAAGATAGATCTTGTGCGATAGATTTGATACGTATAAAATCGCGGATTCGGTCATTGTACGTCGCTCCTGAAGCATTGATGGCTGAAGGCCACTTGCTTGAGGCACTTGCCCAATCGTGGGAGGAAAATTCACGGCAACGTTTTGTGGTGGACGAGGCTCACTGCTGTAGTGAATTTGGACACGATTTTCGGCCGGCGGCATATAACCGTTTAGGTGAATTAAAGGATAACTTTCCTGGTATTCTATTCGCGGCGCTCACAGGAACGGCGACGGAAAGGACAAAGACATATATGAATAAGATTTTGCGGATGAAGAACCCTGTGCAGCTTTTAGTACTAGTAGAAGAGCAAACTTGATTTTGAATATGGAGGCGCAGTTTTAGGGAGAAGAGAGTGTGAATGAGCTAGGTGGCTGTCGAATCATACTGGAAGCAGATACTGACATCATTTTAGATCAGCCACTGGCTTCTATTGGAATATTTTGCTGCATAACGAAAAATGACACCGAGAAGTTAGCTGAATGGCTGAGCCAAAAAAAAAAAAACAAGGCGGTGAGAACGAATATCACGGCAGCTCACTATCACGGAGGATTAAAGGCGTCACAGCGGATCGCAAGTGTACGATGCTTGGATGCGTGGAGAAACTAGAGTAGTGGTAGCAACGACCACCACATTTGGGATGGCGGTGGACAAGGGAGATGTTCGTTGGATCGTTCATCGCAACATGCAACAATCTATGGAAGCATATGTCCAAGATGTTGGTAGAGCCGGCAGAGATGGGGCAATCGCCAAGTGCCTAATGATGTTCTCACCAAAAAGTGTGTCAAGTGATCAGAAAAATCTTCCAGAAGAATTTGGCCACTCACGAGGCACGGCGGCGCAAATTGGTCGAAATATAACAAATTTCCCACAATGTGAAGAAAATATGCAGACATCGTTTGCTTCTACAACATTTCGTAGAGGAAGGTGATCCAAAGCCTTCATTGTGAGAATGTGTGTGATGATTGATGTGAACCTGTGCTCATCATCAATATCAACATCATTTCCCATGCGAGGCTCGTGTTGAGCAAGGATTCACGGGCAAGAGAGGGGCTTCCTCACCTCAACAAGTCCATGCTCGTGCCCTACGGTCCTGGAAAATGTCAGGGCGTGTCCTAACGAGATCCTAGCTAACGGCATCCTAACGGCATCCTAGCACATAAGCGATAATTATGCACGTTAGGACCCCGTTAGGACGTCCTAAAAAAGCGTTAGGATGCCGTTAGGACACATCCTACATGAAACAAGCCGTTAGGATGTCGTTAGAATGCTAACTACTGCCGTCATGATGTTTTTAGGATGTCGTTAGGATGGGAACGAATGTCGTTAGGATGTGTTTAGGATGCGGTTAGGGTATTAAATTTGACGACATCCTAATGATGACATCCTAACTGTATCCTAACAGCATCCTAACACCAACATCCTAAGTATGGTTAGTGGCTACTACCCCGTGCTGTGGTACTGTCACAAGTACCAATAAGAATCCCATGTAGGGTGCACTAGATGAGGGTATATCGGTCAAACTAAGGCGTTGAAAATTCATTTAGGACCCTTTTGAATTATTTTGAACATTGAAACTAACCCCGACTGACTTTTGGCACATGTTACGGTCACGCGCTTTGGGGGGGTGAAATGCCTGAAAATTAATTAATTTCGCTGGTACTGTCACAAGTACCACACACGGCGAGGCTGATTAAGGCATGTCATGTGGCCATGGCACTCCGAACATGATGGTAGAGTTCATTATTGGGACCTATTCATCTAGGTGCCCATTACGTGCTACGGCATGTGAATGGCGACAACGCTCCATATGCATGTCGTTAAGGCACATGCATGTGGCAAAACTGTTTTCCCCGATTTTCGCTTGCCTTTTTTCCCCCACTCCACCATAGATGTATGTGTATATTGACTGATTGGGTGAGCTTGTCATGCATGTAAAGGTCTCTAAAATTCGATTCATGTGTATACTTCAATATTCTACAGTCGGTTGGACTATATGTACATTTTCACAACTTGGATTCCCGAGGCTCAGGCCGCTACCCAGGCTGGAATAAAGTCAATATTACACGCAAATTATGGCAAGTACAAACCCAAAACCAAACCTGCATGCTACTTACGACGAATGGCATTGTGCCAACCAACCCACAACCACACACATCATTGGCCATGATATATAGCTTCAATTTGAATGATGGGCGGGCTTATTTGGTTCCCGATTGCGCCTGGAAAAATTCGAAAGAAGAGCCATCAGTTTGAACACACGCACGATGCCACATTGTAACAAAAAACACTACCGTGGTGGCATCACGCATCCATTAGGAGAGCTACACGTGTGATATGGACCAATGAGGTATGATGCAACTCAGTTTGGGTCCCAAAGACAATGGTATATGATGGATAGCATCCCAAGAGTGGAGGGGGGCACCCAAAAACTTATGGCGCGCTGGTACTTGTGACAGTACCACAGCCGGCTGTGGTACTCTCTCGAGTACCAAGGGATAGTAGCCATTAGGATGTCGTTATGTTGCGGTTAGGATATTAAATTTGACGACATCCTAATGACATCCTAACCGTATCCTAACAGCATCCTAACACCAACATCCTAACTATAGTTAGGATGTCGGTATGATGCGGTTAGGATATGAAATTTGACGACATCCTAATGACATTCTAACAGCATCCTAACACCAACATCCTAACTATGGTTAGGATGTCGTTATTAACGAAGATGCGGTTAGTATGGCGTTATGATGTAATATTCACGGGCCCTAACGGCATTCTAACGGCATCCCAACGGCATCCTAAAAGCAACCTAACGACTACATCGTAACAACGGTTATGATGTCGTTAGGATATTGTTATGATGTTATATTCTAGATCCTAACAGCTTCCTAACAGCACCCTAACGCCAGCGTCCTAACATCCTAAGAAACGACATTCTATCAAGGTCCTAACGAACATACCACTATGCTTCCAGTGGATACGCGGAGACAACACAATGAATTGGCATTGGCACACAAGAAAGCTGGAGAAGTATTGAACAACAGTATAATAACACGGTGATGCTCATGGTTATACATCTTGAGTTTATGACCAAATAAGATAACTGAATCGGTTACTTCGCACCCTCATCATCATGTCCGCTCTATTTCAGCATGGCGCATGTTCAACACAATGCAAATTCCGAATTTAGTGAATTTCGGACTTTAGAAATTGGCATTCATCCATTCTAACATGTACACGCCAGTCGAAAAATAAGATATTTGGATGATGTTAGACTTTCAGAAATTCGCAATACATATATACTTGAAGATTTAATGTGCCGCACACACCAACCTTGCGATATATGCCCTCTAGCAAGCAATTATGATGGCTGGCTGGTCGGCTCGCGTGACCACTGTTTTAGGGGGGAAAACCAACGAGCCAATATATTAGAGGGGAAGCCAACGAGCCAACGAGCCAATATATGCATTCCAACCGGGCCTACCGCCCAAATATGATTGGGACATATGTATAGGTTCAATTTGATGGTATCCGCGCAGGTGTAGTGTTGATATATGATTGGTAAAAAATTATTGAAGATGAGTCACTAATTTGCCACATTTTGAATGTTCCAAAAAGTCCGTTTTGAAAACTTTGAGTGTAGAGGTTTGAAATGCGTTCGTCATGGATATATGGGATGGATATAGGCCAAGCCAGCGTTAAAATAAATTAATATAGGACCTATATATACCACCTTTCATTGGTTAGACACCACAAATCACGGGAGATGGCCAATTAAATTATCGGAACAATGGTCCTCGTGGTGGGACCAAATCGTCGATTTGGTCCTACCACAAGGACTGCGGGGCAGTAGCCATAAACAGACGATTGTAACTCAAGCAAAACTCCGTACTCACCTCCTTAGCCGCAGCCATGGCAGCTGCTTCCGGCGTAGCGTGCTTCTTCCCTTGTCGCCGTCCGACGTCGCCCATGTCTTCGTCGTTGCTGTCATGATCTTCGGCAAGATCCATAGTAGGTACACGCACTTCCGGTACCGGGGCTTTGCCCTTCCCGCCTGGGAAAGGGGTCGTGGTCTTCGGGGTGGAAGGCAGCTTCCGCGAGCTTGCAGTCGGGAAATCCACACATTGGGCGGTTTGACCGTTGGTGCCTAAGATGATCTTTCCCACTACTCGCGGAGGGGCGCCCGCCTTGAATTGGCTGTCCGCCAAGCACCACTTCCTAGCCTCAAACTTCCCACCAGCCTCTTTGCACAGCTTCTCTGCTTCATCGATCCTCTCCCAGAACAGCGCCATGACCCTCTTGAACATCTCGTAGTGCTTGTTCTCCTGGGAAACTTGTTCTCGGGTTAGCTGCTCTTCCGATCTGGTTTCCACCAGGCGCGTGACGACCGCCTTGCAGAGAAACCTTCGAGCTGTTCTTCTTCGTTATTCGCACGTGCAGGTAGTTGCCGGCATACTTCTCCTTTCGCTTCATCTCCAGCTTCCGGTCATACAGAGCGGGGGCCTGGAACATCGTGAAAGTAACCTGGCCCTGCTTGGGGTGAGTGTAGTTTATCGCCATGTAAGTGGCGTGCCACTGGCCAGCCCATGTCAGGCAAACGAACCTGTGGGCACCACCAAACTCCTTATTCATTTATCTTGACTACTATGTACTACAAACGAATGTATTACAAATGAAGTTGGGTCAGTAATAGGTTCATGGTCAGGCAAACGAACCTGTGGACACCACTAAACTCCTTGTGCATCTTGGTCGACACCCTCGTCCCTTGCACCACTTCATACCGGAACTCCAAGTACCGCTCGCACTTGATAGCAGCCTTGAACGCCGGGCAGATCGACTTTCCCTCCATTATGCCGCTCTTGTTCCGTACCTTGTTTACCTGCTGATCAGGATCAAACTTCTGGTAACTGACAAGCGCCCCGGAGTTCGCCACTTCCCCGGAAAGACGCGCCGTGAGATACGGAAGCCCCTCCAGGTCGGTGGTTATCGTGGTTACCAGTTTGTCTGGAGTAGGTTTGCCTGCTGGCAGTGCAATCCTAGTAATACCCTCTACCTCCTGGAACTTGTCAATACCGGATACTACTGCCTCGGCAACAGTAGCAAATACTTCGCACTCGTGTCGGGGATGCATGATAAGGATGGCGTCCGCGTAAGGACAGTCCTTTGGCATCTGGTACAACATGGACTTCACCGTCGAAACGAACGCCAACTCGGGTTGCTGCCTTTTGTTCTTCGCCTTGAAGGACAGAAGAAACCCCCATCGTTGCGGCGTCTGCTTTTCGGGGTCCCAGGTCGAAGGGTCGGTGGCGTCCGTGCAGGCTGCAGAACCTTTAAGCGCGTCTTCCATCTCCAGGGTATGTTCTTCGTTAAAATCAGCTGGCTCGCTGACTTCGCAGCCACTGGTCTGCAACATCTGGGCCAGGTCAGCGTAGACGTATGACGACTCCAACGTCCAATTGTCAGTTGCCTGCACGACCTGGCCCTCCACCGCACGCCTCGTCTCTTGTTCTTTGCTGGCAATGGGATTGTCTTGAAGTATCATCATTTGTGCCAGCGCTACGCAATCCCACCCTTGATCGGTCTCCTCCTCCAACCCAGTTAACAGGATGCCCGGGAGGTCCACGGTTTCTGGTACCTCATTCAACACCGTAGGACCACTGTCTTCGTCAGAGAAAAACACCTTCTCCGGCGTGTTTTCCTGGTCCAAGACTCCAGACGCTGTCTTAGCCAATTCCGAGACGTCAGAGGGTTCAAGGCTGTCGCGACGGTTTGTTATTTCAGCGAGTGTTCGGAGATCAGCAACGCCTCCAGTTTCGCTTGCATGCGCGCCGGCCTGTCCGTTGTTGTCACGGCCGTCCAGCAGAAGCTCGTACTTTTATCTGCATATCCGATAAAGGCTCCTACGGTACGGATCCCATGCATGCTCTGGTGCTGATTGGATAAATGTTGGTTCAGCTGGTGTTTCTGGTTTCCCCGAGAGATACGGTAACCTGTCGTGCACCTTGTCGATCTCCTCGTTCGACTGCCGTCGAACGTGGTAATGTCAACGATCCATGTCAAAGTCGAAAAGAGGATACCATTGTAGATGGCGTTCACCTCTTTGGTCGCATCTGCCAGATAAAAAAGAGCGGTGTTGTTGGGGTCCTTCTGCTCGAACGCGTGCTGTAAAGACTTGACGATAGACGTCCAGAGTGTGTTGCGGTTGGTTTCATTTCCATGAAAGGTGTCGTCCTTGGAGCCCAAGGCGTCGCGAGAAATTCTCTTGATGATGTCGATGTCCCAAGATGAATTTAAGACCGCAGTAGCGCGAGTCCGGTCCGGAGCGGTGAGGGCAACTCCGGGCGAATTCGGCTTCGGTCTGTAACGAGACCCGACGTCTCGTGAAAAAATGGTGTCTAGGCGAATACGATTGCGAGTCCCCAAGGGAGGCGTAACGTGAGAAGATACACTCATGATGAAAATCCTGTAGGTGGTGGCGTCGGGGTAGAGGGGCGATGTCGGAGAATACGGGAAGCGATGAGTTGAGAGCGCAGAATGTAGTCCCGGAACGGATATATAAGGAAGCCGTAACTGTGAAATTGTAAAGATCGAAACGCGTCGGCCAAGGAGTCTCACGACAAAAATTGATCAAGTTCCAGTCGAATGAAATCCAGCGCGGACAATACAAATAATCCCAGGTAGGCGCACGCTGCGGCGAGTCCAAAAAATAATCCGCCCGTAACTTGCTCTCAACCGCAACTGCGAAAAATCACGACATCAGATTGGGTCCCCAACGCCCCACCAAGCGGAGTGGCTTAGCCACTCATGTGATCAAAAGTAATGGAAGGTGCCTGGCGCACCATAACCTGTTAGAGATATAGTGGTAACTATATATTGTGGAAACAGCTCAGAAGGCTTACACTTATTAAGATAACACAAGAAGTAAGTTATATTAACCAAAGCTCGGCTTAAGCCGGAAACCCTAAACCTGCGACACCCGTACTGTACAGAGTACTAGTACAGACATAGGACTGTGACACCCACGGTGTGACACATCCAGCATGCGAGCCAGACTCGACCAGCTCCGCCAGAGCGTCGTAAACGAGCTCGTTCACAGCCTCGATCACGCGCGTAGGGTGCTCGAAGTCAAAGGAGGACACGTCCAGACCAGCAGACATAAATTCAGTCTTGAGGGCCACCACGAGCTTCCCAAGCTTGTCGATGACCTTGGTGGGGATGGCCTCGAACCGCTTGTTCTTGCCGCCCAACACGGACATCCGGAGCGCCTTCCCCCATGCCCGATGCCGATGCTGACGGGCGCCAAGTGGGGCAATGGGGCGGTGAAAACGGAAACGGCCGGCTGGAGCGGAGTATCAACGTGGATGCGAAGTCGAAAGGGTAGGCGCGCGCGCAAGCTCCTCCCACAGTAAAATGGCGCCAAGGGTAGCTAATCCGTAGCGTAGGTCCAAGAATTGTAGTCCCATCACCAGCAGCATTAATCCCACAGCGGCAGAGCCGCCTCCAACCCCATCTTGACCGCGCTCACCGCCCCGAACGCCCCACAGGCGCCCAAGCGCGCACCACCTACTCAACCGGCGAAATTAGCCAACCATGCCCTTAAGCAAGGACAATAAAAGCGTGGAATGGGTCCACGACCTAGGTATATTTACCTTGACCGGTATATTCGGAGTGAGCCTATATCGGTTGACTGTATTCAGAATATTGATCAAGTGTGAATATATATCAGATACTAAAACCTATAACCTAGGCGAAAGTCTCGAACGCAACCTAACGGCATGTGACACTACAGTGACACACACGGGCAGCGGCACCCGAGTCAGATCGGACTAGGGGTCTAGCCAGGGGCCTACACCGAGACTCTCGGGAGGGCTGCCTGGGCTAAACCTAAATATATTTCAGGTTCTCCATCATTTTCCCCGCTGCAACAACCGAGTTCACGTCTGGGTTTGGCGGATCACAGTGTTAAGAAATCCGGTTGCGCCCCCTGCTACGCTAGTACTATACATAGTTACTCCCCTTGCTGAGACCAGCGAGCAGCGACCTTGGACCTGGGGAACCGAAAGATACAACATACATTAAGATACGAAAGTTATGTGCCACACCTACCCTACGGACCCCCCTAGCTACTCTAGCTACCCAATAATCACACCTGTAAAGCAAGATGCATGTCACGGAAATTCAACGTCCTTTTCCTCCCTTACCCTTGCCACCATTCTGTGGGCATTGGGGCGAAATATGGTCTGGGGCACCACATATGAAACAAGCTCTACCCTGCACTACACGCAGGCTGAGCACCACGACCGCGTCCGCCTACAAACGGCCGGTTGTCATTGGCGCGAGTGCGCTTGACGTTCCTCTCCTTCTCAAGCTTCGCTGCACGCTCAGCTACATACAGCCTTCTTCTTTGCTGGATTCAGTGACCCGTAGGTCATAACTATTCTGACTCCCGTTAGCTGTACCAGTACTCGTACAGTACTAGGTGACAGATCCCTAGGTCACAGACACGTTATATTCGTTTATCTCTTATAATGAGTTTACACTTGTATGAAAGATATTCAGTGACCGCACCCGATATAATACGTTATATTATATCTCACAGGTTATGGGGTATTACCCCGCTTTTATCACTGCTGACTTTGCCATGACTGGCTAAGCTTTTCCGCTTGGCGGGGCGTTGGGGCCTCGCGAGGTGTTGAATTGGCCACTTTAGGGCGTGCGGTTTGCACCATGTTGCGGTGAGATTTCGAGTTGGGACTTTCGGCAACTTCTTCGAGTGTCCGCGTTGGATTTTGTTTTAGACTGAGCTTGATCACCTTTGTCAACAACTCCTTGGCCGCCGCGTATTCGACTTCGTTGATTTCGTTCGACCCCTTCTTCTCCTCACTCCGCAACTGCATTACGGTCGCCCGCCACCTTACAATTTGACACTCGCCTTTTCCCCAACCCCCCTCCTATAGGAATTTATTCTGATGACTTCATCCTCAGTTGGAACACCGGCCGTGGGCGCTAGAATGCGCCTTGATTCAATTTTTGCTAGGAACGTGGGTGCTCGCTATAAGAGCACCCCGCAGTCAGCGAATGTCGCACTCGCTGCTGCTGACAGGACACGCAGCAATGCCGTTTTGCAATCGTCTTGGGACATTGACGTTGTGAAGCGTGTTGCGAAGGACACCTTAGGTACTAAGGCGTCCTCATTTTCCGGAAGTGAACCTCATCGACAACTCCTTTGGGACTCCTTGGTGACTGCCTTGGAGGCTTCTTTTGTCAACAAGGACACCGCCAACGAGGACATCTTTGACCTCGTGGACGTCACCAAAGAGGTTCACCCGATCTTCAACGACATCTTACTTCGTGCGTTGGTCTCTTTGACCACGCCCCACTCTCCAGCTCGAAGGTGGGTTGACGCTTCGTCTCGGATCTCTCCGCGCGACGGTAAGCGTGCCCTCCTTGAGGTGACCAAGCGGTTGCTGCCGCCTGGGCATCGGCCGCTCCGCCATCACGAAGAACTCTTAAGCATTTCTTTTGGTTCGTGTGATGACCCTGAACCCTTGGTCGCGCAATTTGACGAGTGTCTAAAAGCCATCGCGGCTAGCGGAGCGGGCCCCCTGGACGACGGGGCCGCCAAGAGGCAGCTGCTGGCGGCACTGGACGTCGAGTTCTACAAGGAGGTGGTTACCCCACTTCGCCTCGACACTGAGCTGGCTAAGGTGGGCATTGAGGAGATTTACACACACGTCCTAGAGGTTTGGTGGTGTGCGAACCCTAATGGCCCTCCCACCCGCCCCAAGACGGCCGCGCCTATCCCGACGCACACGCCTCTCGGATTGGCTTACGCGGGTGACGGGCAGGGTGACATCTCGGACTTCCTTGAGGAGTTCGCTCGTATCATTGGTGAGGCCTCTACCCTACTCACCTCCCTCCGTCATGACGAGCGCAAGATTGCGCCCGACACACCGCCGCCACGGAGTGATTTTCGCAGTCCGCATGGAGGCGGTGGTGTGAGATTCCCGCCGTCCAAGGGGCGTGACGAACGGAACCGTCGGACCGACGGTAAGTTTCACGGACGCAATCGTCACGTAGGGTGGAAGCAACGCTTCGCGGCATCCCCGCTCCCGAAGGGCGGGAATTGGCATCAAGGCATGAAACCGCAGGGTGCTAGAAGCATTTCTTTTCACTCCGCATCCTCGGCCTTCGTTCAGGAGTGCCCCCTCTGCCCTGGGCACTTTCATGACACGGCGCGTTGCCCGGAGGTGTGTGGTTCGTGCGATGTGGACCTACGGGATGCCGCCATGGACTTAGACGAGGTGGTTTCGGCCTTCCAGACCGCCTTCGACGACGAGAACGACGAGGACTTCGCTGACTTGTGCCACGAGCACGACCAGCCGCTGGTGCGTACCGACCCTGAGCCCTTCACCTATCCGGTGCGGCACGACGTGGGATTGCGTGCCCACTATGCGGGCTTGGGTCGTGGTACTTCGGACGACGACATGGGGAATGTGCTATCAGATGCGCGGAGCGTCCTTGCGTCCCTGCGTTCTGCGGCTACGGCTGCGCAGGTCGGTGGTGCTACCGACGCTGGTAAGCAACCACCGCTGCACATCGGCACTTTGTCTGTGCCGCAGGTGGTGTGCGATGCGCAACCGCCACCTGCCAATCACGAGATCGACGCTGGACTTTACCCTGTTTCGGCATCGGACCCCGCTTCTTTCGGTTCTCCTTTCGAGGAACCTCTACGAGTGTCTTTTATGGACCGAGTGATGCCCGGATGCCCTGACCCTTCCCTTCATTTGTGTTCGATTGAGCCTTCTCACGGCTCGATTCACCCGGGAGAGCTTTCCGTGATCGACGATGACGACGGCTCCGACAGCTATTCCTTTTCCGGAGACGAGATTCCCTCGGCCCCACCGGCTACACGGTCACGTGTCGGTGTGGCAACATTGCCGAGATTCTTTTCCTTTGCATCTCTAGCCCTGCCCGCACTCATGTGTCTTACATGTGTGTCAGCGGTTCAGGGTTCGGTGGTGCCCGATCGAGCCCCTGAATTCACCGCAGCGGTACATCCCACTGGGGTGACTGCCAACAGTCTGTCAGACTTGCCGTGCTGTTTTACTTCCGTCATTTCTTTTCCTTCTGTGGTTTCGACAGGTTTGGATTCTGATTTTCAATTTTCGGAATTTCTGATTTTGCTCCGCGAATCTTTTCCTGGCTCTGACTCGTCTGGACTCTGGCTTCTGGCTTCTGGTTCTGGACACTGGTCTCTGGACTCTGGTTCTGGATTATGACTTCTGGACTCTGGTTCTGGTTGAACTTCTTTGACACTGACAACTTCTTCAACTCTGGTGAACTCTGCAACTTTGTAGACCACTTTCAAAGTGGCTGAGTATCTGCAAGATTGAGCTGTAGGAACTTAGCTTGTTAGCAGTTTCCTAGCAGCAGTTTTGGGAAGGGACCGCCCTGGCTAAAGCACAGGCCTCCCTCTAGCAGTTTCCAGCTCTTAGCTGTTTGTTGTTTCGGAACAATTTGCTTTGTCTGTGCTCCGCTCTCTGCCACCTGTAACAGCACTATGTACAGTCACAGGGTGGTGTGCTGGATTCAGTGACCCGTAGGTCATAACTATTCTGACTCCCGTTAGCTGTACCAGTACTCGTACAGTACTAGGTGACAGATCCCTAGGTCACAGACACGTTATATTCGTTTATCTCTTATAATGAGTTTACACTTGTATGAAAGATATTCAGTGACCGCACCCGATATAATACGTTATATTATATCTCACATTCTTGGCTTTCTTCAATTTCTTCTCTTGCTCCTCAGTAGCCACGATTGGCTCTCCCTCAAACTCTTGGGCCGTAGGCCATCCAAACTTAAACGCTATGTCGACGAGTTGGGCCTGTCCTTCAGCCCAGAGCATACCTTATTCTTCGATTGCTGCTTGCGCTTTCTTGACTTTTGCGATTCGCTCTTCAGTGATCGACTCTGGGGCCTCGAGCCCCTCCAGGTGCTGCTTGACGTCGAAGAAGACATCATCGGCCTTGTCCGCTTGCTCGAACTGGAAGTGACGCCCCGACTGTCATTCCTATAGTTAGGGTTTATGACTGTCACCGGTCCCGGAACCCTAGACCCCGAACATATAACGGGAAGACTGAGTATTCTCACCGGTTATCTATTCTGATTATCTGTCTCACCGCATATACAGTCCAGCTGATATATTCAGCAGGTTTGGTCCCACGCACTCTTAATTTTACACTGCGACTTTGGCCATGATTGGCTAAACACCGACGCTTGAGATGGGTTGAGGAACCCGCGTTAGAGAGGTTTTCGGTATGGGCGGTATGGCTCAGTTACGGACGCGCGGTTGATTGGACATGATTGGGGGGCGCGTTACGGCAGCTTATTTTCCGTGCAGTATCGTTGGGCTGGATTTTGTTGTTTCTGGTCACTAGTATACCGTCCGACATTGATCACGTCCTCTCGTCCCACACGACCGCGTATTATTTGCTGTTTCCCCGGATTATCCTCGACGACGACCCGCCACAATTCGCAAGCCGTCGCCCACACCGTTAACCTCGCCTAGCATTATTCACCTCACCCTGTCTCTATAGTCATTTCATCATGGGTACTTCTACGCGATCGCACACTGCGGCCGCACGCCGCTCACTAGTTACCATTTTCGACGATGCCGCAGCCAGACATGCAACCACACCAGCCACCCCTACGGTTGCGGCTGCGCCGGCTGCCCAATCGGTAGGGGCGATGTTCCTCGACGCGGTCAGACGTCTGGCGAAGGAATCCTTCGACGAGCGTGCCGCCAAGCTCGTCATCAAGAAGGTGTACGACGACAAACATGGGCGTTTTCACGGTACGGAGTCGGGCGTCGGCTCCGTCTTCGCCCGTCTGGTCCTGGCGCTACGGGACATTTTCGTCACTGAGGAGGACGCGTTTTCTTCTCTTTTCGACCTGGAGGATGCCACCCTGCCCGTCCGCGCTGAGGCGAACAAGCTGTTATTTTCGACACTGGAGTACATCATCGCTCCGGTGTCGCCCGCGGCAGACTGGATGGAGTCTTCCGCGGAGGCACACCCGTTTGATGGGAAACGGGTGTTGCTGGAGATCGTCAGAATGCTTCTGGATTCCGGCGGACCCTTTCAGGGCACCGCAGACCTTCTGGCCATCAAGATCACCCAGTTCGACCCGTCGCGGACTATCGCCGCCTTCAACGCCGCTCTCCGGTCCGCTCGACGGAAGAGCACCCTCGACGACATGGAGGTCAAGTCCTTGTTCATCAAGTCCCTCGACCCGGTCTTCTATGCCCCGGTTGTCAACCGGCTTTTGCTGCACGACCAACGTGCGGCGGAGTCCCTTGCCACCATTCAGCAATGGACTCGTGAGTGCTACGCAGAAAACGGGACGGACTCGCACGTCCCGCCTGCCGCGCGCACGTTCTCCGCCCTCACCCTGACTGGACAGAGCGGCGACGAGGACTTCAAGACCATCTTCAGCGAGCTCCGCGACCAGCTCTTCGACATGAAGAAAGAGATCAAAGCCCTTCACAACCGTATCGACGACACAAAGGGCTTCATCACGACCCGCAACGACAAGAAGAACGCCATCGGACGAGGTGGACATGGTGACGGAGTCCGCTTCGCAGCAAAGCCTCTTCCCGAGCACGGCAACTTCCCGCAGAACTTCCGTGGGAAGCCTTCGGGGAAGGTGGCTTTCCACAAACCCACCGGTACGTTCGTTCCTTTGTGCCGGAACCCGACATGCTCCGCTACGGCGGAAAAGCATTGGCATCGGGACTGCCCGAACGGCGGGCCACGCGGACATGTTGGCGCACACGGCTTCAGCGTTGCGGACAACGAGAATGACGTCTTCGCCACGCTGTTCCATTCCAGAACGCCATGGACAACAACGACGCCGCTCGTTCCGACGCCGTCTGCTACATTGCAGACGGCAAACCGGAGCTCTACGACACCGTCTCCGCCTTCTCCTTCGCTGTCGCCGAGGAGCAGGTGCCCGACACCATCGACGAGTATATGGATTGCCGCCAGCCCGCTGACACCCGCTTCGGGGTTTGCGCGGTTGATGGTGATGTGAACATCAACACCTTCAAGGTCCATGCCAAGGTCCATGCCGACGCTCTGGTCGTACCGCCGCCGCCGGCACCGCCCTCCGCTTCGCAGTCGGTGGTGTCCGACGAGGAGATGTACCCCGTCAGCGCGTTCATGCACGCGCACGAGCCGCACATGTCCTTCATGGACAAGTTCGCGGTCAACTTGGACCTCACGGGACCGGAGCCGACCCTTGCGATGCACAGCATGGGGACCGTTGCGCCCGTGGACTCGGTTTCAGTGGCAGCAGACGACTCCGAGGATGACGACGAGTGTCTTCCGCCACCACGGCGGGCCTTGGGATGCGGCAGACCACCGATGGGTTTTGGGTTCTCCGCCCTCACATCTCTCACAGTCTGCTTGCTGTTCGTTGTTTGTGCAACTGCCATGCCTTCCCGAGGTCGCTCCACGCAAGCATCATCAGCGGCACCGGAACACACCGGCGACGACGTCGGTGGTGCTGGTGCTGGTGGGCTGACGCCCACAACCGTCCCGCCGGCGCTCTATTGGCGCCCGGAGGGATGGTACCCCAACGATCATGGCGGTTACCTCGGCACCCTTTGGACGTGGTACCCGGGTCCCTCGCAGCCGCCCGTAGCGGCTCCGATTGTTACCGTGCCGCCCTCGCCGGGTGGTGCTCCGCCATCGCCGGTCTACGTGCCACCCGCCTGGGGCGGAGGGACCGTGGATGAACCTTCTTCGTCAATCGAGCACAGGACCCGGCTGGTTGAACCCGGTGCAACTGGCTACAGGAACATCGGCACTTTCTCAACTCTCTCATTTTGCTCTACGCATGATTTGTCAAACAGCGGTACCAGCTCTCCTGGGCGCTGTAACAGTGGCACCGGCTCTCCCGGGCACTATCGACGTGGCTAGAGTTGACGAGATTGGATTAGCCTGCCTCCAGATTGTGATGCTGTTGGTCCAAGTTGCCCCAAGATGGGCTTAATTTAGGGTTTTAACTGTATCTGTATTCTGCAGTATGCCTCACTGGCTGCTAGTTTCACGAGTTGCCCCGCCAGAAAGGACCGAGGTTCTCCTGTAGGATGCTTATTTCCACCGAAGCTGAGTAGGTGTTTGTTTCAGTTCCGTGACCACCTAGTTTGCCAGTCACCACCCTAGGTGGTGTGCTGGAAGTGACGCCCCGACTGTCACGATTCCTATAGTTAGGGTGTATGACTGTCACCGGTCCCGGAACCCTAGACCCCGAACATATAACGGGAAGACTGAGTATTCTCACCGGTTATCTATTCTGATTATCTGTCTCACCGAATATACAGTCCAGCTAATATATTTAGCAGCTTGCAAGATAAATCCTCGGACTTCGATCCTCGTCCCTGCTTCGAGTGAACAAAACCGCCCGCGGTCCACGAGACTGGGCGCTGAAGCTTTCGCTTCTCAGGGACCTTAGCGACTGAATGCAAGATCGCCGTCGTAGTACCACTCGCTGCCCTGTTACGCTGCTCCTGTACCAACGCCGCCAAGTGAGATTGCAGATTTTTCTAAGCTTCGGAGTAACGATTCGGAGCGATATCTAATTTCCCTTTGTATGCCGCGTACTCGGGTGAAGCCTTTACGCGCGCAATTTTCTGTTCCAACTCTGCGTCAGAAAACTCATCCATACTGAAAATTTTACCGAATATATACACTGAAAAATTCTCACTGTAACTCTGTCAAAATAATGATTCCCTTCCCGAAAACAGATCAAGTGTCGGAGCAGAACTCTACAGTACAGAGTTCCCTACCTTATTGCTGGTACAGCAGTCTGCATTGACCCGGGCCCTCGTCGCGTCGGTCCGGTCTGTCACATAACCAGAGTTATGTGACACAGCAGCAGCATCATCATCAGCAGCAGCACCTCGCTCGCTGCATCACTGTGACACATAACATCCAGTTTTGCGAAGCGGCTTGCGGAGGTTCGCGCCGTGAGTCATCGTCAGATTATTTCGTAACATAATCTAACGATCCTCAGGGATATCGCGCACGCGAACCTCTGCAAAACCTTCATATCTTTCGGCATTCTTTCGGCTACGGTCCTCCTGGAAAAGCTGGAATAAGTTAATATATGAGCAGTTCACGATCTTTTCCCCGATCGATCGACCCGGAATATAACAGAGAGTCAGAAAGCACCAGCTCAGCACCCGACGCGACGTGGGACAAGCACACGAGCTTGTAGGAATCCGACTGTGTCTTCCTGCGAGTCGGAGTACTTGTATATCTCCCGTCGCGTGTGCCTTGCGAAGTCGAAGTGGAATCACGAACCTGGCAGAAGCATTCTGAAAGGTTTTGCACTTATAGAATACGTAAGTTGGGTTTGCATAACATGAAGTCCATTATGGCACAGCAACTGTTCCCGCTCCCTTCAGTCTGCCTGTGTGACAGGAAACCTGCGCTGTCCCCCCTCCGCCCAAGAAAGAGCCGTTTCGTCGTCAGAGCCTCTGCATCCTTACTCCCTGACAGCTGTTTGAAAAATCCCGGAACTTGTTCCGAAATGTTTTCAACAGCGCCGACCTCGAGTATGCCGCAGTTGCCGAGCTTCCCTGAGAGCAGCCTCCAGCTTCCACGCCTCGAAGTCCCGCAGATCCCACAGGTCCCGCAGGTCAGTCTGACGGGGGGGCGTCGTTTGTTGCAAATATTACGGAGTTGCGGAAACTGATGCAGTGTTTCCCTTTGCAGACCGTTGTCTCCCTTCGAGATGACGCCTCCAGGATATCTAGCAGCATGTCGGATATCCTCGACAATCCTCCATACCCGGACGCTACCATTCAAAGCTCACTTAATGCCGCGAAAGAGTCGGTGACCAAAGCGCTTGGGCAACAGGCAAGTGGAAAGCCTAAAGCAAATATTTCAGTTTGGTTTTTTTGTCAGCGGACTATCGCATGGTAGTACTCCAGCAGTGACCTCGTTTGTAGTTTTAGAATACTTCAGCTCGTGTTCAAGCTCGTGTGCATGTTTCGAACACGTTAAGCAAGGTGGTGTCCATATTTGAGGAACGGGGGGATGCCGTCGAAGGGCCATGCCCCTACTTATAGTAAGGGATTCAAAATGACATATAGACTAATTCGATGCAATAATTGCGCTGGTCATTGAACTTTCTCCTCACGGCGCTGCAGGGAATCACTGTAGACAATTTATCTGTAGACCTCAGCCCGCTCTACGCGAATCCTAAACTCACTGCTTTTGGAGTTCTGTTCTTACTCTTTGTCGTACAAAGGTATGTCTTCTTAGAGCGTGTATCATCATTGCAGAATGTAACTCTGAACACAAGATTAAACCCTAAAACCGAAAGTCAGTCCGCCGCCGCCTCGCGAGTGAAGTGCTTCCCCACGCTGCGCTCCGCAAGGCTTGATATAATGCCGTGCGGGACCCACTTTGCGGTTTCTCTCAACGCGCGAGTCTGCAGCCTGTTGGCGCCGTCGAAGACGTCAGGTTCCACTTCCCCAACTCCCGTCGGCGTTCGTTCAGCTTTTTTCGGGGCAGCGAAATATCACGACCCTCGCACGCCCACCGGCCTTTGACGCCCACCGGCCTTTGACGCCCACGCATACGCTGCAAAGATTAAACGCGCCTTTCTTCCCTTCCGCCTTTGGCCCCTGCGTGCACACCACCGTTCCCTCCGCGCCCTCTTGAGCAGTCTCGAACCCTGGAAGGGGTTGAAGCGACGGCAATGGGAAACTACAGTCACTGGGTACAAAAAGGGCGGGGTGGTGGCACCTTGCTGAGCTGGCACTTTGGCGCAAGTAGGGCACAGCGGTAGCCGTTTGCCGTGCTGGCACCTCACGTCACGGAGGGAGCAGCGGTAGCATCTCGCTAAGCAGGGTCGGCCTCTGCCCTGGCGTGCAGGATTCGCTCTGCTCAAGCTGAACAAAAAGCTGCGGCAGCTCGAGAGTACGTTACCAAAACTCCCGTCTCGTACGCATCCTTTATATATTTGGAAGCTGCACGGCGAGGTCCGCTTCGTAGTGAGTGAGGGAGAAAGCCGTGTCGATGCTTGCCACTGGCCATACATGGCCATACATTGGGTGCCGATGATGTACTGGGCTTTGCGCAAGAGGGCCTTCGTTTCAGCTGGCGAGTCCTGCAAAACGGAAGCAGTCTGTTGCCCGTTGGGGGGTCTCCGAGGGCTCGGAGGGGGAGGTCGAGTCACTGCAGGGAAGCCGCGAGAAAGGCCGCTAAGAAGGCCGCCAAGGTGTACACCCCTTCCTCTCTCCTACTCGCTGCTACTTTGCGGAACCACTTCCCTCGCGCGCTACAACTGCGTTCATACCTCCCCTCCTAACTCGCAGGGATCGCAGGGTACCTGGTCGTGATGCGCATGCCAATATGGTATCAGTATTCCTCCCTGCTGCCGTGTCGGGGTGGGCGGCACTTTCTCCCTGCTGCCGTGTCAGGGGTGGCGGCACTTCCTCCCTGCTGCCGTGTCAGGGGTGGGCGCACTTCCTCCTGCTGCCGTGTGGTGGGCGGCACTCGCCTCCTGCCACTGCCGTGTTGGGGTGGCGGCACCTGCTCCCTCAAGTGTCCAGGGTGGGCGGCACTTCCTCCCTGCTGCCGTGTCAGGTGGGCGGCGCTTTTCTGCTGCCGTGTCGGGGTGGGCGGCACTTCTTGCCTCACCTGCTGCCGGTGAGGTGTGTGCCGGGGCTGTATGCCGTAGGGGGTGTGGGGCTCCCTTCCTACTGCACCGTAGGGGGCTACGGGGCTGCCTCCCTGATGCACCGTAGGGGGCTACGGGGCTGCCTCCCTGCTGCCCTGTAGGGGGCTACGGGGCTGCCTCGCTGCTGCACTGTAGGGGGCTACGGGGCTGCCTCGCTGCTGCACTGTAGGGGGCTGCGGGGCTGCCTCCCTGCTGCCCTGTAGGGGGCTGCGGGGCTGCCTCGCTGCTGCCCTGTAGGGGGCTACGGGGCTGCCTCGCTGCTGCCCTGTAGGGGGCTACGGGGCTGCCTCGCTGCTGCCCTGTAGGGGGCTACGGGGCTGCCTCGCTGCTGCCCTGTAGGGGGCTACGGGGCTGCCTCGCTGCTGCCCTGTAGGGGGCTACGGGGCTGCCTCGCTGCTGCCCTGTAGGGGGCTACGGGGCTGCCTCGCTGCTGCCCTGTAGGGGGCTGCGGGGCTGCCTCGCTGCTGCCCTGTAGGGGGCTACGGGGCTGCCTCCCTGCTGCACTGTAGGGGGTGTGCAAGCCTGCCTCGCTGCTGCACTGTAGGGGGCTGCGGGGTTGCCTCGCTGCTGCCCTGTAGGGGGCTACGGGGCTGCCTCGCTGCTGCCCTGTAGGGGGTGTGCAAGCCTGCCTCCCTCACATGCCATGTCCTGTCCCGCGCTACCTAAATCATGGGGCCTGGACTACACCTTGGCCTACGGGCAGAGATTTGCTACGGGGATCTAGGTTTGGATGTAAAAGGGGAGGTTACGGTATCTCCTCCTGTGCTGCGTGTCAACTAGGAATACGCGAGCGACGTGCTTCTGGGTAGATGCGATTGGAGATTGGCGGAGAGCACATGCAATTGGGGGTGAGGGTGCATGTGATATCAAAAGCCCATCTAAAGGTTGTTGGCTCAGAGCGCTACCCAAGGTAGGGGAGAGGGCATGGAATCAGAGAGTGGCGTGAGTTGTGACACAGGAAGCATTGCGCAAGCAGCGTGCGGCACAACTACGAGAGAAGCAGCGCCTCGATCTGAAGGTAATCGGCGTGGTTAATTCAGCGCTGCTGTGAAAGCGAGCCTGTTGATTGGGCACTGGGTTTTGACTGGGTACTGATGTGCAAGCGAGACTGTTGATTGGGCACTGCTGTGCAAGCGAGCCTGTTGATTGGGCACTGCTGTGCAAGCGAGCCTGTTGATTGGGCACTGTGCTGACATGGCGAGCCTGTTGATTGGGCACTGCTGTGCAAGGGAGCCTGTTGATTGGGCACTGAAAAGTTTTGACTGGGCACTGCTGTGCAACGAGCCTGTTGATTAGGCACTGATATGGCGAGCCTATTGATTGGGTACTGCTGTGCAGAAGCAAGCCTGTTGGTTGGGCACTGCTGTGCAAGCGAGGCCTGATTGGGCACTGGTTTTTGACTGGGTACTGGTTTGCAAGCGAGCCTGTTGATTGGGCACTGCTGTGCAAGCGAGCCTGTTGATTGGGCACTGGTTTCTGACTGGGCACTGCTGTGCAACGAAACCTATTGATTAGGCACTTCCAAGACTTTTGACTGGGCACTGCTGTGCAAGCGAGCTTGTTGATTGGGCACTGCTGTGCAAGGGAGCCTGTTGATTGGGCACTGTTCAGAAGGTGAATCCACTAGTTAGGTTCCACTTTGAATGAGCTTAATTCGGGTCGCCATCGCAAGAAGGCTTCTGTGCAACTGTGCAGCCACAACGCGGCACGACTAAGGGGCTGCGGGGGGGGCGGGTCTCCAGGCGGAGTTGATCTCGCAAATGGGCGCCCTTGGAGAGGCAAGTTGCCCTCGACCTGCCGCCAAGGCACCACAAGGCTTTGCTTTTCTGCTAGGACCTCACAAACACACACGGCGGCGGCGGGACGTCAGGGTCTGGGGGAACGCAACACCCCCGCAACTACCCGGTCAGGCTTCTGGTGGGGCAGGCGCGGCAGGAAGGATAGTACAATGGCTCTCGTAGAGCATGGAGGAGGTGCGGCAAGAAGCAGAGTATGCGCGGATGGCGGAGGGTTCATAGATAGGGTACCGCGGAGTTTTGGGCTGCGGAGGTATCAGTGCGCAGGCGCAGGCGGGCCCCGCCAAGCAGCCTCGTCTCATCACTTGAGCGTCCAGCATATCTTGGCAGAGGGGGACGACCTCTCATCGCCGGGCCCAGAGCGCGGGGTCTGGACTTGGGAGCAGAGCGGGGCCTCACCAGAGCAGGCGATGGCCTTGGCCAAGGAGGGGTTGTACAATCTGATGGGGCCAAGCAGGCGGGTGGCTCAGCTTCTTGAGGGGGCTGCTGACATTCGGGGAACTGGTGGGGAGGGTCTTGAGTGAGATGCGGGTGGAAGGATGACGGGTGGAGTTGACATAAGCCGGACCCATAAAAGCCCAGGGGCGTATCCCGGCAGCACTGGCGACTTGTAACAGATTGCGCGGCAGCATACGGCGTCTCATCAGCTTCCCTACCCATGTGGCGAGGTTATTGGCCGTGCTGGAATTAACAGTGATGAGCAGCTGTCGGGAAGCCGCAGTGTGTGCTGATTCCTTTGATCCCCGGTATGGGTAAATAAATGAATAAATAAGACAACCTTTCCAGGTGGTGTGGATTTCATCGGAGGGAGCCTAGCCCTATGGGAGTGGGTACATGGTGCAGTTGTACTTCTGTATCTTCTGTGGCTACATGGTGCCAAAGGAACCGGTCCAAGGATAAGCTGCACACATCCGCTGGAACTTGTGCTGAATCCTTCGATCCCTTGTGGGGCACACAGCGCAGCCGGTCGTCTCTGTAAAGATGGTGCCAAAGGAACCGGTCCAAGGATCAGCCACACACGCATCATTTTGGAAGATCCGGATGACTGTCCCGAAGTGTATGCTGAATCCCTTAATCGCCGTTGTGGGCAGATAGTGCAGCCGATTGTCTGTGGCTACATGGTGCCAAAGGAATCGGTCCAAGGATAAGCCTCACACAATGATGGCTTGGTGGTGGGGAGATGGCTCGGGCAGCTCGGGGATAGAGGTGAACCGGCTCCAGAGACACGGCAGCAGTGCGCTGGCGGTGCAGTTACCGAGGCTTAGGTGGCCCGGTGAGGCTTAGGGGGTCCCACTCTCCACTAGTGAGCTCCGGAGAATCCGAATAAGAGTCCCGAAGTGTGTGCTGAATTCCCGTTGTGGGTACATGATGCAGCCGATCTTCAGTGGCTACATGGTGCCAAAGGAATCGGTCCAAGGAAAAGACACGCAGTGATCCTCGATGTGGGTACATATTGCAGTCGATCGCTTGTGGCTATGTGATGCCAAAGGAATCGGTCCCAAGGATAGACCACACACACACACACATGCTCAAGGAGGGGGGCTCAGATGTATGGGTGGGGATGGGCCGGACAGAGGGCGATTCTGCCGGGTGATGACACCGATGATGCCGTGCGCCAGATCATCGCAAAGCTGGTTTGAGCCTCGATACACCACACTTTGTTGAGGAATCTTCTGCAGGAATCCAACCAGATGCCTTGACTTGGGGATATCCCTCATGTGGTATCAGGAGGAGAACGCTCGCAGTGCTTGAGCCGTCCTCCTCCTGCGCTGCACGCTGGGCTGCCTCTTGTTCCTGGGAGAGAGCGGCCTTCGTTTTGTTGGCATAGGGGGGCACTGAGCCATCCCTGCGGCCCCTGGCGTGGAATCCTATGAGCGTTTTGAGCAAGAGGGCCGTCGGAGGTAGCCGTCGCGGCGGCGCGTGAGGTCCTCCAGACATCCAGATGACAGATGCCAAATGAAAGATGACGGCGGTAGGGTGCACCTGCGACGTCTCGACGACAAGTAGCGTGACTGCGAGTCTCGAGAAATGTGGCGCGGCTGCGAGTCTCGAGAAAAGTTTCAGATGGTCAGACAGCCGAGGTTGCAACATCCTGGGCGTCCTGAGCAAATCGGTGGTGGGGACGAATAGGAAGGGAGGAAGCGCAGCGAGATGGCAGATCCGGGCAGGAGATGAGGGGTGGTCCAGGAGGAATGGAAGGGTGGGGCGAGACGTGTGGATGGGGGAGGTCACAAGGGGCAGGGCGATGTGAGGAGTGCAGGTTGATCAAGTGGAGCGCCTCACGCTGGAGCCGCGGCCCCTCACAAGTACCCTTAAAGATGGCACCGTGCTTGGATCGTGGGAGCTGTTGTATGCATCCAACGGCACGGTACGCTCCGCGCTGAGGCGTCTTTACCGTAGCCCGCATTGAGGCAGCCCAACTCCGCGAGATGGGCGCAAACTCGGCCACGTGGCACTCCGCAAGATGGGCGCAAACTCGGCCACGTGGCACTCCGCGAGATGGGCGCAAACTCGGCCACGTGGCACTCTGCGAGGTGGGCGCAAACTCGGCCACGTGGCA